>JANHMN010000024.1:7599569-7616433 GCA_030674055.1 Rhabdomys pumilio | reverse complement strand
ATTAATAATTCATCACTCAAAGTTCACTTTATTAAGGAACATCCATCAAAACACCTTAAATATACGTAATTTTTCTTAATTTTGCCTCAACAAAGCTAGAATGAGGACCAGGGAGCTGGTTTAGTAAGTGAAGCATTTGCTACACAAGTGTGACAACCACAGCTTGTCACCTCAGCATCTACAGAAAATATTGGGCTGCAGAGTGGCCTCCCTGGAATCCCAGCACACAGGAAGTAGCGCTAGGATATCCCCAGAGATAACTGGCTAGTTCAATCATTAAGATTTAGGTTCAAGTGAGAGACCCTGCCTTAAAATATAAAGTGGAGGCTCAATCAGGAAGACACCTAACATCAACTTTTGGTCTTTACCCACACACATCCATCCATCCATCCATCTATCCATCCATCCTCACATAGACAGAACACATATATACATATGTAAGAAGGAGGAGAAAGAGGAGAAAGAGAAGGAGGAGAAGGAGGAGAAGGAGGAGAAGGAAGAGGAGGAGGAAGAGGAAGAGGAGAAGAAGGAAGAAGAGGAGGAGGAGAAGGAGAAGGAGGAGGAGAAGGAGAAGGAGGAGGAGGAGGAGGAGGAGGAGAAGGAGGAGAAGTTGCTAATATGAGAAAGGACAACTGTTCCTTCCCTCTCATGAGATGTTACAGACTCTAAACTGAGTGAAGTTACCCACAATGCACTTGTTCCCTGAGTGCTCACTGCATGTGTGGCATTGGTCTGGGTGTGAGAGGAGTGTGGCGTTGGGAGCAGTTCTGTATTCTGCGTCACTGTTTGGCAGTGGAGAAAGCATCAGACTGCTGAGCAGTGGTGTCTATGTGAGAGTCATGTGCCTTGTCATGTGGGGCAGGGGTTGTGAAAACAACTCTCAGACCTCAGAAGCCCTTGCCATAAACAGAGAGGCTGTGATGCACCCATGGCTATGTAGTATGGTAAATGCTTCATTGGAGGATTGCCAGTTTGTTAAGGGAGAGTGTACAGGCCAAAGAAAGGCACAGTCCCCTTTGACCCTCAGTTTCCCTCATAGGAAACTGGGGTGTGGCATAGTGAGTGCCAGGGTCTCGTCCTTGCTAGGATTTTCTCTTCCCAGAGGCTGAATGTCTGAAAGCACCACAGAGGCAGAGGTTTCCAGAAATGGATGGCTGGTGACACAGGATTCTTTGTTTCCCAGCAGAACTGGCCTTTACTTCCTTTAAAGCCTGTGGAGGCCTGGAGGGCTCTCACCTTTCCACTGGCCTCCTCTCTTGGCTTCCCTTCCTCCTTCCAGGTTGCACAGGCCCAGCCTAGGTCTTGTCATATTTCCTACTGGATCGGGTGTTTAATTAAAATCATAATTAAAATTGATCTCCTCATTAGCATGCACCTGCTCTGCCTCTCACACCCTTGCGTTCCATTATCCACTGAAGATGTCAAGACAGACAGGCGAGAGCCAGACCCTAGGCCAGTCCAGTCTTCTGGGGCTGGCCGATGACAACATCTGGACTGTGGTGGAAAGGCCAAATTTGCAGCCGGACAGCAAACAATTAGCACCAGGCAGCTGTCTTGGGAGAGGGGAGAGCATGAGGTGGCCTGTGGAGAGGAGACTGTGTGTAGTGGTTATACTGGAAAATTAGCTCTCACTTTCTGTTTCTCTCCATGGCCCTCTACACATGTGTATATGCACATGTATGACTCTCAGCTGACCTGTGATAAACCAACAGCTCCTTGCACAGGAATGTCTTGAGAGAGCAAAGAAACCTTGGTGTTCCTATGATGAAAGTCAGGTAGGATTGCTTTAATTTTTTTACCATGACTGCCCTTCAGGGGGCACCAGTGAGAATAAAGGTAGTTGCTAGGCTCAGGGTTGACCTGCCCTGCATCCCAGAATGAGGATCAGGAAGGGCCTGGGTGCTAGGCTGCAGGAGAGACAGTGCTGATGGCTGTCTATCACTCCCTCCTGCTTAAGTCTTAGAAATGGGAAAGGGTTCAGGAGAAGAAAACCAACAGGGATGTAAACTAGTAGCCTTCCAGAATACAAGACTGTAGACTCGAAAAGTGTAGGGATTCATTCATTAATTGTGGCAAAATCTGTATAACGTAAACTTTACTGTCTGGACTGGCCTCATAATATTCCACTGTAGGAATAGCCTGTGTTTTCCTCAGCCATTCTTTTGTTGATAGACCCTTCCTTCTGCCCATCAGCCATGAGTAATGGGGCTATGAATACACGTGGGGGTTGCAATTTTTCTTCAAGATCCATTTCGAACTCTCCTACAACATATCCAGAGGTAGAATTGCTGAATTCTATGCTGATTCTATTTTTAGTGTTTGGAGGAACGCAGTGTTGTTTTCTGCGGCAGTGATACAAAGTTTCATCCCTTCTAGCAGGCTAGGGCAAAGGCTCTGCTCTCTTGCAGTCTCTGTTCTCATTAGAACTTCTCTTTATCTCCGCCCCCTCCTTTCCTTTTGTTTTATTTGAGCCATCCTAATCCCCATGGGATAAATAGGCCATTGTGGGTTGGCTTTTGTATTTCTTTGATATTTAGTGATGCTAGGCGGCTTCCCACTTGCTATTTCCCCTCATTCTGTAACAGTATTTTGTTGTTATTAATCTAAGTCAGATTGACCTCACATGGGGAGCTAGCATCTGTCCAAGAGCAAGTGCTTCAGGCAAGGAAATTTAGGTTTTGGAACGCTCATATCCCACAGCTTCGCCCCTCACTGGTTAGTTAATATGTCCCTGGGGAAATGATGTCTGTTGGGGCTTGAATGTACTATGTCCTCCATACGTTTAGGTGGTTGAACACTTTGTCCCCAAGTGCTGGCCTTGCTTTGGAAGGTTGCGAAACTCCGCTAAAGAAAGTGAGTCTTCGTGAGGTGGGCCTTGAGGCTTATGATCGGATTTCAATTCCTGCCCCATCGATGCTTTCTGACAGCAGGCAATGTACCCAGCTGTTTCATCTTCCCGTGGCATCTGTGACTTCTCTGCCATCATGGGTCATATTCTTCCCTCTCTAAACCAGTGGTTCTCAACTTGTGGGTCATGACCCCCTGGGCAAACCTCTATCTCCAAAAATATTTACATTCATAGCAGTAGCAAAATTACAGTTATATAGTAACAACGAAAATAATTTATGGTTGGGGGGGGGTCTTCACAATATGAGGAGCTGAATTAAAGGGGCGCAGCATTAGAAAGATTGAAAACGACTTTTCTCTTATTCGCCCTAAGCCAAATAAGCTCACTCTTGATGAAGTTGCTTGTCAGGTTCTAGCAAGAAGAAAAGGAAGCAAACATTGAGCCTGTTTGCAAATATTTTTTTAAAAAAGGGAATCATAACGCTTAGCTAACAAGCTGGTCTGGAGGAAGAAATGAGGCAGCTGCCCTTATAACTTTCTTCGTTGTCCTCCATGTTAATCCATGATTTTGATATAATCCCACAAATGGGGAGAACACCAGGACTTCCTTGGCTTCTCAGAATAAGCAAATGTGTCTACTGAGTACGTGCTTTATGTTAGACTGCACACCAGGATGAGGAGAAGCGGAGGGGTACGCAACACGTCTGCCCTGCAGAGGCAAAGTCTGGGGGGGGGGGGGGGGACAGGTGAAGGCCAGGCCCGAGCCAGGAGGGGCATCTGTAGCTTTGGAATGAGAGGAAAAGTCTTGACTGAGAGGACCTGAGTGTCCCACCCAATGGAGGCCTTAGGGTTTGAGCAAGGCAGTGTGAGATACATAAGGATCCATGGGAATTTTCTAAGGGAGCAGAGCCTACGCACCATGAGAGAGCCCTCCCTCTGAGCTACAAACAGTCCCTTCGCTGCAACTGAAACTTGTTTTCTTCAGACTTCAGGGAAGGAAGGAGAAATGCTAATTACCCTCCTCCATTACCTGTCATTGATTTGAAATGGAGGAGCAGGGCTTGTATTGAGGCTTCCTTCCTCTCCAGTTTACTTCCTCTTGGGTGTGCTAATTACTTCTTAACCAGAGTCCAGTAAGCTCCAGGGTAGCCTTAGCCTACGCTGCTTCTTGAAAGTCCCTCTTTCTGCCCCTCCCTCATGCTCCCTCCTTCCCCTTCCCTCTTCAGTGTTTGCCCTTGGGGGCTCATGGCAGAGGTTACCCTCTTGGGAAAGATGATTCTATAAATCCTGCCCATGTGGGCTCATCTCTGCTACTCCTCCGGTTAGCCAGTAGGTAGGTAGCCTGGAAGCTTTTGGGGAGTCAGGTCAAATGCCGATGATGTAGGAGCAGGAGCCCAGGGAGGCTGGTGTCCACCAGGGAGGTGATTAGCTTCCCTGTGCCTCTCCTAATAATCTGTGAGGTCAACAAACAACCCAGAATAGAGGCTTGTGGTTGTGGGGGGTGGGGGCAGCTCTCCCTATCCTTGTCAAGGTAGGGAAGGGGAGCAGCCCTTCTTGCTACGGTCTGATTATCTCTACAGGCTCTCAGTTCTCCAGTAGTAGGAGGCAGCACCAAGGATCAGTCAGGAGACTTGAGGGCTGGGGGGACTGATATTGCCTCTGGACCGTGGGACTCAACTTGTGAAAAAAAAAAAAACCCGGAACTTAAAAACTCAGTTTATTCATTGATCGGTATTGATTGCCTGCAATGTGGCCTCGAGAACATTCAAGGAGGCCCTGCGTTTTCATCTTTGGAAAGATATGAAATGAGTTGAAAAAGTCAAAAAAAAAATGCAAAAGCTCCCAAACAGCCTCTTTTTATTTGTCTCATCGTAGCATACTCCCCCATACAGACAGACGCGCGTGTGCACACACTTGCGCGTGTGCACACACTTGCTTCTGAGCTCCACATCCCAAGTTGGACACTGAAAATATTCTTTTCACTGAACTAAATGGAAATTGGAGAGAGGAAACATGGCTGATCTCATTCAGGCTGTCTTAGCCCTTCCGGTGATTTGTCGCTGTGCCAGCCTTGAAAGTTGGGGGACACAGAGGTGAGCCTAAAGGGGACTTAAGCAAATGCAAAATCTGAGCCAAGCTTGGGAGAGCTTGCATGGGTCACTGAGGCCAGAGAGAAAGCTTTGGGGGAGATGCTGGAGCAAACCCTCTTGTTAACATAAAACACACCCAGACCAAGCTCCACAAGGGAACGAGAACCCAGTAGACAGACAAGGTAGGAAGATTGTGGCTGGGCAGGAGGTCACTGTCGATGGAAATCTTGAACCTTCCTTTCTCTGAGTTTACCTTTCATGGACTGTGGATGATAATGTAAAGACCTCAAGGGGCCCAGAAATGAGAAGCAGGGTGAGGAAGGCTTGAAAAGGGTTTAAAATTTCCTTCCTAACAGGTGGAAATGTGTCTCACACAGCCTAATTGTCCCTTACATCCTGCAGGGCCTGGGGACAGCAGTCTTGGCTGATTGGCCATGGGCCTGACATTGGCTCTGGTCTACCTCAGTTTTGTAGCTCCTCAGAATTCCCTTCATCTCTTCCTCCTCATCCTCTGCCCCAACTTTGGTTGACCCTTGCTGTCTGCAATGCATGGAACCCCACCCCTTCCCTAAATTCCCAAGCCTAACACCTGCTGAGAGCTACCCTGTCCCAGTGACCTAGCAGTGATTCTATAAAATAATCATGACAATAATGAATAAAGGAGTTATTGTTTATTGCATCCTAGTATAAGCCAGGGCCCCTGAACTAAGCACTTTGCAATAGTATGCAAGTCTATGCAGTCTGTTTATCAGTCTCATGAAGGAAAACTTAATGATTTTTCTAAGACTTGATTATAAGCAAGGAAACTGAGGCTCAGAGTGACAGCACCATTTGTCACCTAGATGGCAAATGGCTTGTGTGTGTGTGTGTGGGGGGGTGGCTGATGTTAGAACTCTGTCCACCCATTCCTTCAGATACTGTGGGGAGCTGTTGTAGTCAAATGCACAAGCCTCTTCTTTCTGCTGCTTCCCAAAGATTCAGGATACCCAGTATGGGTTCACATTCTCTGAGCCCTTTGTCCAGGCCCAGGACTCCACCCTGAGGTGGTAACCGAAGACCCACCTTCAATGCTGGTGAGTCTGTTTCCATCTCTCTATTTCTTTGTCATGGTTTCATTATAAAAAGGGACATCAGAGAAGACTTATTTCTTTTCCTTGTGTATGTGTGTGTGTGTGTGTGTGTGTGTGTGTGTGTGTGTGTGAGAGAGAGAGAGAGAGAGAGAGACAGAGACAGAGACAGATTGAGAGATTTTCAGAAGCAATTCTAAGTTTTTCAAAATGCCGTGTTTCTTCTACAACTGACCCCAAAATGAGGAGTCTAGAGAGGTCTCTTGTCCACAAGGCTGGGTTTGAAGCCACACCTTGCACACAGTCGTGAGGTCTGTTTGCTTAACACTGTTCCAACCGCCTGGTTGCACAGACCCATTCAGTTCTCATAGCAACCCCATAGGTGTGAATCCTCTCATTCAACTGGAAAAGTTGGGACAGAGAAAGAGTGCTCTAGGTTCCAGGGCTCGTAAGTGCCCAGAGCTGGACAGGAGCCGCAAGAACCTTGAGGCCATGGCTGATACTCTTACCTGTCACTACTGGAGCCTGGGGATGTTTAGAAGTGTGTGTATGTGTGTGTGTGTGTGTTGCTTTCATATATATATATCTATATATCTATATCTATATCTATATCTATATCTATATCTATATCTATATCTATCTATCTATCTATCTATCTATATATATATATATATATATATATATTTTTTTTTTTTCTGGCAAGCTGGCCTAGGAAAAGTTCCTATTGTGAATAGCATAGTTGTATAATCCAAGTTCCAAACAGCTGTTGTATTAATGAGCATAGCTGGGGCCTGACTGCTTTGTGTCCCCTTAGCACCTGAACAAAAGACACGCTCCATGGGTGTTGGGTGGGTGGTTGATTGATTGATTTATTTTTGGCCACAGGGAGCTCTGGTTGCTTCTATAACCTCCGAGGTTGGAGAAAGGAAGGAGGGGCAATGGCATGTGTGAGTGGATGACTCCCTCCCGTGGGTAGCTCAGTCCAGCTGTGCAAGCCATGCCCTTGCTTTGGGTAGACTCTTCAGGCAGGCACTTTGGGAGTCTGGGCTCCACCTGATGGACCCTTCCTTCTTCTCTTTGGCCAGGAAGCTGTCTGCTCCAGGCAGGAGCAGGTGTGAAGGATAGCTGAACTGACTTAGGGCTGGTCAGTTGTTTTTCTCCATCTTTTAGGCCTGTTGTGAGATGGTGCTCTGGGACCTCAGAGACAGAAGGAGCCCATTGAAGGAGACTTGACTTCTGTGGCCAATGGGAAGGCTGGCCTGATTGTGTGGTGAGACACAAGTTCACTCTAACAGGCCTTTGGGACTAAGGAACCCAGAAACTGCAGCTACCTGTGCAAGTACTTTGTGTACTAGATGCTGGGCTGGGGGTGGGGGGAAAGAAGGCCCGTGAGGGGGAGGGTGGGGAGGGGAGGAGGGAGAACCTCAAGAAGAGGGGAAGGTGCAGTGTACAGAATGGAGGCGTGCAGGGAAATAAAGGATCTATTTTTTTTCCATTTGTTCTCAGCAAACATTTGTCATTTAATTTCTTCCTAATTACACAATTACGTAATTATGTAGTATTAGTAAAATAAAGCCTAAAGACGTTTGAGTAAAGAATTACTTAAGTAAATAATGTCTGACTGAAGTAATTATTTCCTGGGTTTTCTATTTTAAAGCAGAATTGAATGAAATTAGCTCCAGCATTGTTGCTGGAGCTTCGTGGGGGTTGGGGGGTGCACAGTCAAGGGGGTAGGCATGAGGCCCTTGAAGAGGCTCCCGTGGCTCCTAGCATTGGGGTACCTTTCTCACCCTGCAGATGGATAGAACCCTGTTATGGGCCATATGATTTGAGGATTGGAATCTTGTTTGAGCCACTTGGCCCCTCAGAAAGAGCAGGTTGTGAGGATGAAAAAAGCATTGGATAGAAATGGACGTCCAGTTAGCAAGGGCTGCGGCACCCCTACCACACTAGGTTATGAAGCAGCAGCTGCATGAAGCCACCAGGGCCAGGAAGAGGTCACGTATCAACATGAAAGCGGTGGTCTAGGTGATGGGGTGAGGACACAAAGATAGGTGGTCAGGAAGAAGGACCTCAGAGTTCTGCTGAGCTCTGAAGCTGTCGTGGTTCTGGGGTCAGGTTTGGGCGTTTTTCTCCTGGACTGGTGGGCTGCCGAGAAGGCAGGCTTCCTTCAGGTTAGCATAACCCACAAAGTCCTTAGAGAATGAGGTAGAAGCCTGGGCTCCCTGAGGACTTGAACCTGGGCATGATAGAAGGACCACTCTTCTCATCATGGTCTAGCCAGCCTGGGATTACAGGATCCTTACATAGGGGCTGCCAATGCTGTCACTATTGTCTGTCCTGCCCTTATGTAGGAGTGCTTCTCCACACATGCCGAGTTAACATAGTGGTGTCTTGTAGAGGTTGTCCTACAGAGTCATCCCAATCTATTCCCGAAGTAATTCCATGACTTCTCTCAGTGTGTGATCCTCCTCTTCTTCCTCCTCCTCCTCTTCCTTCTCTTCTTCCTCCTCCTCCTTCTCCTTCTCCTATCTGAGTTTTCTCTGTCTATCCATTTCTGTCTGTCTTTGTCTCTCTGTTTCTCTGTCTCTCTCTGTCTCTGTCTCTCTCTGCCTCTCTCTCTCTCTGTGAGAGCGCGCGTGCGCGTGCGTGTGCGTGTGCGTGTGTGTGTGTGTGTGTGTGTGTGTGTGTGAAATCCTTCTATGTAGCTCAAGCCAGGATGTCTAGTCAGCTCAACTCTTGGTATAGCAAAGGGATCTATCTGCTCTTACCAGAAGGCTGGCTTGAGTTTCCTGGGGCGCTGAGTTCCCTGCTTGGTCTTGTGGTATTCTAGTTGTCCTTTTTGTCGCTGTGATAAAGTACTTACCAAGAGCAACCTGGGGGAAGAAAAGGGTTTATTTCGGCTTACAGCTTACAGGTTATGGTCCATCATCAAGAGAAGTCATAGGCAGGAGCTTGAGGCAGGAACTGAAGCAGAGACCACAGAGGTCTGTGAACGTACTGGTTTGCTTCTGTGGCTCCCTAAGCTTGCTTTCTTATACAACTCAGAACAATCTGCCTAGGGGTGGTAGTTCTCATAGTGGGCAAGTCCCACCCCCTTCAACTAGCAATCAAGAGTGTGTCTCACTGGTAAACTCCCACAGGGAAGTTTGATGGAGGCAAAAACTGACCAGCCTATGGGGAATCCTCAGCCAAGTCTCTGATCCTTGGTAGTCACACTGACACGGGGCAGGGCTGCGGGGCTCTGAGAGTTCAGGAGAGAGGGAGCCAGTGCAGAGAAGCTGTCAGAGATTTGAGTAAATTCAGTCTTTTCCCTGTGGGTCTAGCTTTGGACACTCTTTGAACCCAGCATCCTTTAGGCCTATGTAGGAAACTTCTGGAAATTCACCGGGGTCCTGAGAGAAAGTTGAAAGGCATGGTCAACTCTTGTTGTGGGATTTATCCCTTCTTTCTGAACTAACAAAAGATTGACAATACTCAGTAAAGCCAAAGATACAATTTCCTGAAATCATTATATTCCACTCCCCTTAGGCAATATTCAGGTACAGGGGCCTCTCCTAAAGATGCGCAGAGTGACAGGAAATCAGAGCAGTGAGGTTTGTAAGGGCAACAACAAACAACCTAAATGTCCATCCAGAGGAAAATACATTTCAAAAATTGTGTCATATTCATTCAATGGAATTTTTCCTAATATTTACATATTTTATTTTCTGTGTATGAGTGCTTTGTCTGCATGTAAGGTTATGCAACATTTGTGTGTCTAGTGCTCAGGGAAGCTACAGGAGGATGCCACAAGTCCTGAAGCTGGAGTTACACATGGTTCTGACGCCTGTGTGGAAGCTGGGAATTGAACCTGTGTCCTCTGAAAGAGTAGCAAGTGCTTTTAACCTCTGAGCCATCTCCCCAGCCCCTCAGTGGAACTCTTGATAGTAATAAAAATAAATGAAGTAGAGATTTAATGTATTCCTATAGATACCAACCTGTGAGAATCTGTCAAAAGCGATAGGGATCTGGAAAGCAAGTTGCAGAAGAATAAGAGTTTATGCCACTCACAAACTCTGCACTTGAGCTGGTGAGATGGCTCAGTGGGTAGAAGTACTTGCTTCCAGGCCTGATGAGTTGAGTGCAGTCCTTGGGACCTACAAAGTACAAGGACAGAACTGACTCTTGCAAATTGTCTGCTGGACCCAACACATGCACCATGCGTGCATGATACACATGAATGCATGTACATGTACACATACGTACACACAGTATAAATTTAAAATGTTTCATAGTATTTTTTTTTTAAAAAACTGTGTACCATGGAAAACATACCATGGAGAATTTATGACTAATACACAAGGATATAAACACTGAATTCAAGACAGCCAAACCTCAGAAAGAATACACCGGAGGTGGAGTTGGTAAGGGGAGGGAGGTTATGCAATACCTGGGCATCGGAGTTTTATATGTAATGGTTTATTTCTCATGCTGTGTGGAAGATGCAAGGATATTTATCATGTTGCTTAATATTTTTTGAATTATTGAAATGTTTTATAAGAGATTAAAGTGCAAAACACCAAATGACAGTTAAGAATTCCTTTTGTATTTCCTGGAAGGGTCATAATGTAGGGTGTGTGCACGTGCACGCGCAGGCACCGTGGTAGGAATGGGGTGTCAAATGAAGCTAGGGGTGCTGCAGAAGACTTTAAACAGACAGGCGGGGAGCTGGCACCTAGGAAGTTTTCTGGGTTGAATACTCACTCAATGAAATTCTTCTCTTCACGTACTATTTGCCTACGCAAGAAGCTAAATATTCATTGAGCAATTAGCCAGTTCAGATTTGTGGTATGAAAAGACAATTCCTTCTAATTATAGGATGTCAGTTAAAAGACGCCACACTAGGATGCCATTCACTGCCAAGAGAACTTTAATAAATTCTTGCTGTGATTTGGATTCACAAAGGTAAAAAAAAAAAAAAAAAAAATTAAAAGGACACCATTATTTTTTATAATTAAATATTTACCAGAGATGAGAAGATAAGTCACACTAATGTTTCAGGCTAATCAAAATCTCTGCTTTTAAAAGGTCCCACTAAACATATTGTTGTTCTCATGACTCTTCTGCCAGTAAGGGAGATTTTCTGGGCCCATGCCGGTGTTATGGGACACTTTTTCTGAATGACTGCATCCTCTTTGACCAGTCTTGACTTCAGACCATCACCCCTTCTGGAAGGTCACTAAGTTTATAGTGCCTTTCATGCTTTGTAATTGTACATAGTCCTGTTGTAGATTTTGTCTCTCTTTTCCTGTATTTCTGGTATCCTAAGTACAGAGCAAAGTCTATTTTGTTGGGTGAGATGGGAGCCTTGGAAGTATATGGAAAGGGTGTCTCAGCAGCATCTTTGGGTGCAAGTGGTGTGTGGAATCTACATTTTGCCTTGAGGCCCACTATGATCCTTCACGGTGAAACTTTGGCCAACTTATTTTCTCCACATCAATTCTGTTACTGTCTCCCTGCATGAAAACTGTCCCGTCTCCCTATTTCTCTTGGATTTCTTATGATACACCCCTGAATCACTGATCCTTTAGTTTGTATTTCATGCTAGCTGTTCAGATCTAAGAATTTCTTTAGAATTTAAGAAGCTGGAACTAAGAAACCCAGATAGATTCCTCTGTGGTTAAGGCTCCTGTAGAACAGGGCTGTCCAACATTTTGATGTTGAGATGACATGACATTGTCATCCACAAATGTGGGTGGCATCCATTACTATTCCAGGATGTGGGCAACCTCAAGTTGGGCATATATGCAGAGTAAGATTTGGAGAAATTCCCAGATTCTGCTGCATTTGACTCTCTTGTCTTTGCTCCCATGTCAGTACCTGTGGGGTGGTGGGCTGTGAGAGGAAGCTGGGTACCTGGTTGAGTACAGGCCTCTAACCCCAGATACCCTAAAGGGACATAGGTGTTCAGCATTACTCCTGGGCCCTGGTTCCTTTCACTTATCCACAGGCCCTCTCAAAGAAAGGTTTGTGGCCTTCAGTCACATAACACAGGTTGAGGGTGTGACTACAGGCTGCAGAGCCTCAAGAAATCTCCATATTAATGAGATACCTAAAGGCCAGAGGGCGTAGCCAATTAAGTGTTCCTTCTCAGACCTTCCTTCTACTCATAAAATGTATTTAACCTCAGGCCCATCCTAAGGACACAGGGTACAGCTTCATCCACTTTCTTTCATGACAATAAACCTTTTAAGTCATGGATTTCCTCTTATCTTTGGGGCCTTGCCATGGAGAACCGTAGAGGGGGCCTTCAACCAATGAGCCACCACCTAATCTCCCACTGGAAGACTTCTCTACATTCTAGCCACGGAGGACCATAAACTCAAGCAAGCTAGCTGAGCCAGCCATGACCCAGCCAAGTGAGTTGCCTTGACCAAGAGTTTCTCTACCCCTCCAGGCTCCCCGAAGCTTCTCTCCCTTGCCTCTCTCTGATGCAGGCTGGTCCAACCCATATTCCCCTCCCCCCATCTCAGTCCTTCTGTGGTTTCCCAGCAGTGCCTGGGTGCCCAAGGGCTAAGATCAGCCAGGACAGCTGTCTTGGCCGGGAGACCCCTGATCCAAGAGCTCTACCCCCACGGGACCTCAGACTGGCATCTCCTCATGTCTGGAGTGGAGTTCTGTGAATTCTTACAGCCCTACATCCACCTGGCACCACATGGAGTGAACTCAGTCGAATTCCTTGGCTTCTGCCCGACCCCCCCCCCCCCCAGCAGCCTGGGGTGGCAGACACACAACTCAGTCCAATAGGACCCACGCCCACGCTCTGGCATTACAGACCCACAAGTACCTAAACAAGTAACTAAACAGAAAATTGTAGCTTACTAATGACAGGACACAAAATAGAATACAAATGCCGTAGAAGAATAGAGGTTGCTATGTGAGACTGGGCAACGGTCTGTGACTTCTAACATGCTGTGTCTCTGTCCTCAATACACAGTTCCCACCCTCAGCTATCCCATGCACCAAGAGTTCTTCCATGGTTCCTTTGCCTACTAGGCAACTAGAAGCACAAAAGAAAGGAAAGTAACAGGCTTTGTTTTAGCTAAGTCTGCTTCTATCTCATTGGTCAAAGCTTGGTCAGGTGGCTATGCCTTCACTGCATGGAAAGCTGGGGAATGTAGTCTTTGAGCTGGGAACCATTGTTGCCCTGAATAAAGTAGATATTGTCTTTAGGATAAACAAACAAACAAACAAACAAAAACCCCCAAACAAATGTAAGATATCTTTACTAGTAATCTCTGGGGTGTGTGCTAAGTTATCTACAGAAGAACTGTTGGTCTCTCATAGAATCCTTTTTTTTGTTTGGTATGAATTTTTTGTTTGGTATGAATTCCATTAATCAAGTTTTTCTTCATTTGGTTAAAAGAAGAGCCTGTTTTTTTGGGGGGGGGGCGGGGTTGGGTTTTTTTTGAGACAGGGTTTCTCTGTATAGCTCTGGCTGTCCTGGAACTCACTCGGTAGACCAGGCTGGCCTTGAACTCAGAAATCCGCCTGCCTCTGCCTCCCAAGTGCTGGGATTAAAGGCGTGCACCACCATGACCGGCTAGCCTGTTGTTTACAATCAACAGTTGTCCTGTTTCCCCTCACACACGTTGTGAGCTTTAGGCCATCCTGGGCTTGGGAAATAGAGTTCCTGGCTTTCTGTCATCTTTGCCAGCACTTAGAGAATGACATGAGACCAGAGAGGTACCCTATCAGATCTGTGGGCTAACTGGAGGCTTTAAATAGGCCACAGCCTTCTACATAGGTTCACCCACATGGTGCCTTTTTGCCCTCTGATTTACATTAGCGGCTGCTTCTTTAGCTTCTAAACCCGAGGCTCCCTGGCTCTGTCCCTAGGTTTGGAGCACCGCAGTGGACTTGGAGTGAGTTTCTGTCTCCTTGCTTTTTCAGTGCTGTCTGAAATCATTGCCTTTTCTGTCCTTTGCTCTGAAATGCAGGGAGAGGAGCTGAACTTCCGAGTTGAACTGTAACACGGCTTTCTTCTCTCTTGCCTGCTGGGCCCTTGGGGGGATCTCCAGGTCAACAGACTGTCTGTCCAGATAGTGCCAAGGTACCATATACTCTTTCAGTTTCCCAGGGAGCAAGGAGTGAATAATGGGGGAGGGGGGTCAGAACTGTTTGGATTCTTCCTGCAGAATAACCTCTACTGATGGCATCCTGTCTTGGGTTTCAGATGACTGTGGAGTCTGGAGAGGAGAGTTGGCCATCTTGATTGCTTTTCTTTTTGGTAAATGCAATATTTCAGTTCATACACAGGGTGACTTACAAACATCAGAAATGCATTGCTCACAATTCTGCGGGCTGAGAAGTTGAGGACTAAATCAGTGATTAGAGAGGACTGCTTGTTGGTTCACAGACAACTCTCTTCTCATTGTGCCCTCATAGAGGGAGACCCCTGGGGCTTCTTTGATAAAGACACTAATACCATTTGTGAGGGCTTTGATCTCATGACCTAATCGGTTCCCAGAGACCCTACCTCTGAATATATTGCCCTAGGGGTTAAGGATTTCAACTGACAAGATTTTGAGTGAAACATACAAATTCAGTTCAGCATCTAGTAGCTGCCTAGAAGCAGTTTCGAGTCCCACATTCCAGCCCAGGAAAGTTGGAGGATGTCAGAGCCGGTCATGGAAAACATACAAGGGCAGGTCATTGTGGTTAGTTGACGGACATTTGAGAAGCGTTCCGTGCTGAGTCTATGGGCAAAAATACTTCCCTATGAGCTAATTTTATTGCTACAGTGAACCTCATCTCTCCAAGTCAGAAGGTCATCTTCTGCAGCCGCGTGGCCGGGAACCAGAGAAAAGCAGAATCAATGGGCCTCCAGAGGTAATTTTATATACCTCTTGCCTCAATTCCATTAAATCCAATTGATTAATAGCTAACAATTATTGAGCACTCATTATCTGCAAGCACCATTTTAAGAGTATTATTTGCAAAACTCTCCCAACCACCCTCTACGTTTGTTTTCATCCCAGTTTAACGCATGGAAAAACTAAGGCTCAGAGTCAACTGTTAAGTTGACAGAGATGAAAGACGAATTCAGTTTCAGATTGAACACTAAGCCCAGCTTCTTATTCTGTATCATCTATGGCCTTCTGTGCTGTGTTGGAGGCCCACAGGAGCCTGGAGTCACAGGCTATTGGATGCCATTGCAGACTGTCTCGGTTTTTGTATGTGTGTGTGTGAGAGCATTTTGTGTCTCAATGTTCTGCATGCACGTATGTGTGCATGTTCATGTATATACATAAATTGTGTGTGTGTGTGTGTGTGTGTGTGTGTGTGTGTGTACGTGTGTGTATAGGTTAGAAATCAATTCAGGTGTCATTCTTCAGGAACCATTCACTTTGATTTTGACTTAGGGTCACTCATTGAACCAAGGACGTAACAATCTGACTAGATGGGCTGACCTGCAGACTCCAGGGATGTGCCCGTCTCTTCCCCAGGGCTTGGATTACAGGTATATCCTTGGCTTTTCTTGTAAGGGCTGAGGGTTGAACTCAGGTCCTCATGTTTGCTCAGTAAACTCTTCACTGGCTGAGCCTTCTCTCCAGCTCCCCAGCTCAGTGGTGCCGGTGGTCCTGACCATCTCTTAGGAAGCCTCTTTCATGCTTCCTGTATTAATGAGCCCCAATGTGTCACCACCCGGAGGTAACAGGCTGATCACATGGTAATATAATGCAAGTTACATTTATATTGTACATATTCTAGTAGACACATTAAAAATAAAAAGAAACAGGTATTGTAACAAGGCTATCTACATCAAATATTTAAAGAATCACATCATACT
This sequence comes from Rhabdomys pumilio, assembly GCA_030674055.1. Taxonomy (NCBI): domain Eukaryota; kingdom Metazoa; phylum Chordata; class Mammalia; order Rodentia; family Muridae; genus Rhabdomys; species Rhabdomys pumilio. The sequence continues at coordinate 7,600,594 of JANHMN010000024.1, read as the reverse complement.
AGTACATTGGCGCTTAGAACAAAATGATTCCAACTAAGTCAATCCATTGACACCAGTGCGGTCAGTGACTCTTGGTCTGTTTTCATATTAGAAGTGATACTTACTCCTGACACATGTATTACTCCACGACAATAATATCTTACTACGCCAAGCTGTAGTTAAAGTAAAACGTGGTACTAACTAGCTAAGCAATGCAGTGTCTAATGGGAAAAGATGTTACCTATTCCTTTCATTTTTAAATTGGAATAAAATGAAATAAAATTTGGATCCTTGAGAGCTTTGGCCACTTTAGGTGCTTGGTATCTGCCTGTGATTGGCAGCTGATGTATCCCAAAGTAAGAGTCTTCGTGGTGGAAATTTACTTTACCCGTACTGTGGAGAGAGGGTCGAAAGCTAGACTAGAATGGAGGGTCTGTGTAAAGGAGGCAGGGAGACTGAGGCAGAGTGGAACAGGTCACAGACAAGGAAAATGGAGACTCATTCACGACAACGGGGCTCCAAGGAGCTCCATCTGAACTCTCTGACAGAATGGGTGGCCATAAAATGGTTCCAGGCAGGAGGACCCAATTCATTGGTGAGAGCATTCAGAGCTCTGAATTGCAGTGAGGGCAGGAGAGCAAAGGAAAGGACTTAGAGTCAAATGGAAAGAATGGAGGGGCTGGGGGTGGGGCAGGGATGGACAGAAGAGGATCGGTTTTTTTTTTTTTTTTTTTTTGTTGTTGTTGTTGTTGTTTTTCAGGGATTGGATTCCTGGTGAGCTCTTCCTTGGCCTCTTTGCCTGGTGACTTCAACCTCTTTTCCTCCTCCTCTTCCTCCTCTTCCTCCTCTTCCTCCTCCTCCTCTTCCTCCTCTTCCTCCTCTTCCTCCTCCTCTTCTTCCTCCTCCTCCTCTTCCTCCTCCTCCTCTTCCTCCTCCCCTCCTTCTCCTCTTCCTCTTCCCCTCCTCCTCCTCTTCCTCCTCCCCTCCTCCTCCTCTTCCCCTCCTCCTCCTCTTCCTCCTCCCCTCCTCCTCCTCTTCCCCTCCTC
>JANHMN010000024.1:7571616-7592366 GCA_030674055.1 Rhabdomys pumilio | reverse complement strand
ACACACACACACACACACACACACACACACACACACAGAGGTGGGGGTGGTGAGAAATAGAGGTGATATCTGTTTGTTTACTCCCTTTTCCGTTCTGTCACACCTAGCTACCTGCCATTGTCCCAGTCACCCCACCACACAGATCCTCCACCACAGCTGAGGAAGCTGACACGCAGAAAGGAGCCTTGTCTGAGGCCTTGGCTGCTTGTGCTGACATGGGCATCACTCCGACCCCATGCTCATCTTTTCTCCACATCCCGTTACTTTTGAGGCAAGAGCTCTAATGTTAGAGCTCAGAAATCTTGCTTTGAGTCCTTGTTCTGTCATTCACGCTCTGTGATCTTGTGGAAAGCGCTCTTCGAGGTAGTTCTTCGTCTTTTGACTTATATATAATTCAGGGAATTTTAGCGCGAGTAGCAAGGGTGACCACGGTAGCGGGACTGATAGTGTACATAGCACATGTGACCTGGGGCCTTGTATTCAGCAAATGCAGTGTGCCGTTTCTCCATTTAAAATAGACTAGCCACACACGCCCTTCTGATCAGGGAGCTGGAAAGCAAAGCAGAATTTACCACGCTCCCTGCTGGGTGTCACTCTTCCAGGAGAATCAAATGAAAACAAGCATGGAGAGCATCTTTGGTGGCAAAAGGGGCAGTGTTCAGGCAGGTTGTGTGCAGGTAGCCATGAAGCCTTATTCTAGGATTGAGGGAGTTTGCTAGGGGTCTTATGTAAATTGATTCTAGGTTGGTGATTTTCACATCAGCTAGTAGAGTCCATTTTGTCCTTGACAGGGGGTGGTGGAAATGTATGTGTGTTAGGTGGGTAAGGGGACTCCCAAAGGCTGTGAGAACTACTCTTTTTAAGAGAGAGGGTTCTGCAGTCCCTTTTCACATCAGAACCGAGATCAACTTTCTGTTAGTCCTCTAAGAATAGTCTGGAAAGTGGCTAGAAGGTAAATAGCATTTGTATTTGTTCAACACCAAGTCGCCTTTCCCTAAGTTTGTCAGTATGTCTGCCAAGGAGCTGTTAGCTCCCTGGGGTAAAGGGAGGGATGCAGGACACTGGTGCTACAGGTGTGCCCTTCAGGGCAGGACACAGCTGGTGTTTCCTGTGAACATACGGTCATCTCTATCTTCTGAACGTGAGGTCCATGAGAAACTGGCTAACAGTCACCTTCTTCGCTGGGATTAACTTGAGAGGGCTGTCTTTCTGTGCCCACAGCTAAAAGACCCCTTTCCTTCAGAAGGCTCAGTGGTCCATGCTATCGGACCAGTGGGAGAAGAGGAGGAGCTTCAGGAGAGGGGCTGGAGAGGTGGGTAATGAGCAGGAGCCAGACCCCAGCCTTTTTCCCTCCACAGAAGTCTTCTTTGTTGTGTTCCTAAATTGTACAATTGATCTGCTGTCTATAGGGTTGCACAGTGGGTTGGCACATTGATCTGCTGTCTATAGGGTTACATAGAGAGTTGGCAATAATCTGCTGTGTATAGGGTTGCATAGAGGGTTGGCAGGAGCACTCAAGTGTAGCAGGCCTGCATGGGAATACATATGCTTGGGTTTGTGTTTAAATGAGCTGAGAGCTGGGGAATGACCTGACAGCCCTGGGGCACCCAAGTGTCTGATTCCCTTCCAACAAGTCCCTTTGGAGATTGGAGCTGTCAGTCAAGAGTGCCCAGGTGTCCCCAACCCATGTAGTTGTCCTGTCCTCGAGGACAGGAGGGATAGGTGGGAGTGGACCAGTAGCCTGACTGCTGGGTATGAAGGGGGGATGCTTTTTATATAGTGATGTCTGTGCCAGCTCAGGGTCATGAACCTTTAACCCCTGAGAAAAGATCTTGGCTCAGGGCTCTAAATTCAACCTGGATATGGCCTATCTCCTTTCTACTTTTTTGAAGATTAATATCTCGATTAATTACAGAACAATTGTTTGTTTGTTTCCTTTTAGATTGCCTAGCCTTCACGTGCCACCCACTCTTCCTGGAGAGTGACTTTGAGTGATGTCTGAAGTTTTAAGGGTCAGCTGTTTCCTAGTGACATGTTATTAGAAAATGCAGCATTTCCCCCAAGTAAGAAGGGCCTTCCCTCCTCCCCGCTCCTATTCCCCCCTCTCCCTCCACCTCTCCTGGTGTGCCATAACTCTAAAAAAGCCTGCAAGATGCAGTTATTTATTCTTCTCCATTCTGCTCTCGACTTCATTTTGGGCTGAAGCCAACACTTGGGTGAAACAAAGAAGCGGCCATGAAATGTTCTCCTTCAGAGCCCAAGTGTTTATTCTTGGGGCAGCTGCCCAACCCTTGACACAGGGGGCTGGGAGTGGAGTGAGGGATAGGGAGATGAGGTAGACAAAGGTACACTGAGAACCCCAAACCCATGGCCCAGAAACTCAGCGGTTATGAAAGACCCCCCTTGTGATGGGTGGAAGGCAAGCAGTCCAGAGGGAACCTCCTTCAAGGTAATTGCCTGCTTCCCCGTTAGCCTTGGTGAAATATAGAGTCCGTTCAATAAAGCTATTGTGCTTCTCCTCAGGAAGCCAGGGCAGAGGAGGATTGCTTGGGAGCCTGAAGACAAGAACCCAAGTGGGCTAGGGACCCCCATGAGGCAGGCATAGACAGAGAAGTCTAGCAGCGGGTATCCCTTCTTCTTCCTTATCCTCCAGGTTGCGCCTCTTTGTAGAAGGAGGCCAGATATCCGGGTCTCCTCAAGAATGATGAACAACTTGACTTTGGTCTTTTATCTTAGAGCAAAGTGGGACAGGATGGCCCCAGCAAGGAAGGACTTAGCTAGCAAAGTGTGGTACAGGATTTTGCTCCTTAAAAGAGGGCAGTTCTCCTGGGCCAACTATATTTTGTTAATGAGTCAAGGCAGAATTTTTTCCAATATTTTGCTACTGTTTTGTTTTGTTATTTCTTTGGGCTTATTTTATTTCTATTCAGGGATAGAAACACACACATACACATACACACGCACACATATATACACACATATACGCACTCACACATACATTTACGTACACACACATATGCACACATACACACACATACACATACACATGCTCACACATACACACATACTCTGACATACATTCACATACACAAACATGCATACACATACTTATGCATGCACACATATACATATATACATACACACATGCATGCATACACACTCACACATATACACACACACGCATATGCTTATACATACATACACATATATAAACACATATATAAACACATACACATATGTACATACACATACACATATACCCACATGCTCACACACACATATATATGCTCTGACATACACTTACACATTTACATACATGCTCACACACATACTTATACAAACACACATACACACATACAGACACATTCATGCACACATACACACACACACACACATACACACACACACTGAAAAAAGATTGATTCAGTCTGCTGGGGAGGTCAGTGTTCACCAGGCCCACAGTCTAATGTGAAAATTCCCTTCAGAGCAGATTAAACCCAATCAAGGCCCAAGGCAGAGACACCCCAGTTCACCTTACCAGACCTTCCGCCCTCCTCCATTCGGCTCTGGTCTTCTTAGGAGACTAAGATAGGAGGCTACCTCTGGGAACAAGCAACTGAAAGGCAGGCCAGGCCTGTGCTGACAAGTTGGATGGGTCTTAGCACAGTCCAAAGCTAGAGAAGGGAGACAGGAAGGATGGCAGAGAGTGAACGTCCAGGCTGACTTGTCAGAAGAGGGGACCGGACTCTAAGTAGAAGGTAGAAAAAAAGGGTTCCGTGTCAGTTGGGGGCATCTGTCTGTCAGGTGAACTGCCTGATGCAGAAGAGTCCCTGGCAGGGGGATGGAGGGTGGAAGGGCCCATGGGAGTCTAGACCAGTTCTGATTGTCTTGGTGGTCTGGGCCTGGGGCCAGCAGGAGCTCAACCCCCTAATGACTTTACATATTATTCGCTCCTTGCTTCAGTGGGGCTCTGATTCACCCTTCTGCTTCAAAATTTAAAAAAGGAGAAACTCCAAACACTACCCTGATTCATGTGAGACTCCAGACTGCAGCAGTAGCCGTAGCTGCTGTTTCCCTGAGGAAGACACGAGGCCTTTCAGTTGGGAGTTCAGGAGAAGTGGTCCATGAGGGTAAACACGCCATCCTATGGTCAGCTCTGCTGTTGGAAAGGGTATATTTGTTTAATCCTAGTCAATATCCAAGGGTCTCTGTGCTTACTCCATTAGGAAACTAGATAGAGCTGATCAATGCTAGAAGGACTCTAGTTAACTCTCAAGGGGAGGCAATTATAGTCAGCAGAATACAAATCAATGTAAAATTCCCCCTACCACATAGGGTGCGGGTGGCTGCTAGCGGGCCGGAGAGTGGGAGTTAGGCTCCTCCTTGGAGGACCACTGTGGGCAAAGGACTACTTCAAAGACAATTCCTCTATCCCTAGATGCCAAGGCTGGCTTAGGATGCACTATACTTGTGGGCTGTGAGCAAGTCCGAGGGCCTCCCTTGATCCCTTCTTGAAAGTGGTATCACCAACATGGAAGAGACACTCATGGTCCACCAAGGGCTTTCATGATGTCACTTGATAAACACCATCTTATCAGCATGTCTGTTTCTCAGATCAGGGAGATGAAGCTCAGAGCACTGAAGTGAATGAAGCAAGACTACATAAGAGTCAGAACAATATCTTAATCTCTGTCCTCTGATCTTACATCCTATCTGCTTTCCTTTAGGTCACATTTTGAAGCATTTTAGACAGTTAATAGCATTTATCTAATGCCATGAGGCAGATATTATTATTACTACAATTTACCAGTTAGACAGATTCTGAGCTTCAGAGATGTTAAGAGACTAGTCTGAGGTCATGTGTGTTATTCAGTACCTTGAGAGTCAATGCCCTTACTTGGTCATAGCTTCATTACTGCCAAGGGAGGGATTTGTGGTATTGTGGTGGTTTGAATATGATGGGCCCATGGAAAGGTACACGATTAGGAAGTGTGACTTTATTGGAGGAGGCCTAGCGTTGTTGGAGGAAGTGTGTCACTGTGGGGTGGGCTTTGGAGGTCTCCTCTTATGTTTAGGCTCCACTCGGTATGAAAGAGAGTCTTCTGCTGCTGCCTTTGGCTCAAGATGTAGAACTCTAAGTTTCTTCTCCAGCACCATGTCTGCCTGGATGCTGCCATGCTTCTTACCATGATGAGAATGGATTGAACCTCTGAAACTGTAAAGCCAGCCTCAATGGATGTAATGATGGTATTCCAGTCACGGTTCTATTGCTATGAAGAGACACTGTGACCACAACAATTCATACAAAAGAAAAAATTTAATTGGGGCTGGTTTACAATTTAGAGTTTTGATCCATCTTTTTTCCTACCATGTCAGAAAGCATGGTGGCACACAGGCAAACGTGATGCTAGAGAAACAGCTGAGAGTTCTACATTTAGATCCACGGCCTAAGAAGAAAAGCTCTGGGCTTGGCATGGGTTTTGAAATGTCAGAGCCCGCCCCCAGCCATACTCTCTCCAACAAGGTCACACCTTCAAATTCTTTCAAATAGTGCTACTCCCTGATGACTAAGTATTCCAATCTATGAGCCCGTGGTCCTTTCTCATTCAAAACCCCACCGATGGACTCTTGTGTCTTCCAAACAAACCATTCTGTAGAATCTTTCTTCCCACACTGCCAGTCAAAAAACCAAATACCTCTAGTGGGGCTGCTTAGGGGAAGCACTTTCTTTTGGCTGTGTCTCTGCTGCACCTCAACTGTCCTCCCTTGTCTCAGGATTTCCCTCCGGTTGGGGGACAATAATTCAAGAGTGGCCATGGCCATCCCTTTAACTGATGGCGCCTCTACAGAGATCATCTGCAGATCTCCTTAACAGGGCCCATGTTGTCCTTCAAGCTACCTGTTGGTTGGTTGGGGTTCCCCACTTCATCAGTGTCCAAGAGCTGTTTCCTAATGTGTGGAATTAAACGCTGAGGGAGGATGAGTAGCCATTACTGAGGCCCAGCCCCTCCCTGTGTAGTTGTGGTTAGTTTGACCCAAGTCTTAAGAGAGATGTTCTCCTAAGATTTACCTGATGGAGATCTCTTTCTTTGCTTTGAAAGGGGGCGGGGCATTCAATAGAGATCACATCTTCCTCAGCACCATTGCCTAAAATCCCATTTTATACCCTGAATGAGTGAGACTGAAAGAGTTGTAGAATTTTCAGGTTATTATTAACATTGACTTCTTAAGCTAACCCTCACGATGGGTTAACAGACAGTTATCAACTTACAGCATCTCACCAGATACTCAGAATCAACACGAGGCAGGCTACCTTTATTTCTGACTTACTGTTGAGGAAAATGGGCCTATTTCAGGCTATGAACTGCAAAGGAATAGACCAAGATCTGCAGCTCTGTGGGCCAGGAGCTTTTGTTCCTGAAAGCAGAACTCTCCCTTGATGCTATCGGAAATGTTGTAACAGTATATCTTAAGAGTGTTTGGCTTACCTACTACCCTAGTAGCCAAAGGTTTGCTAGTGTGGGCTGTTGGGGTCCATGGTATTCTGGCGGCCCACCTCAACCCCTTCTAAAAGAACCGGTTCAAAGGCGGGGAGATTTGAGGGTCTCTCTCATCCCTGGATGTAGATCAGTGCTGTGTGTATAAAAGGTTCTAGAAACGTTGAGATAAATGAATGCATAATTCACTGATGAAAGCCAGGCTCCCCGTCCCCAGTGCACCATTCTGCTTCCTGTGCAGTCTTTGATCCTGAAAACCCCAAACCAGTTCTCAGATCCTAACAAAACACATTGGTGGCCTTTTGCTAAGAATCAGGAGAAGCAAGCTTGGAAGGAAGGAGATTCTGGGGTAGAGAAATTGAGGCAGAAACTTGCTGTGCACTGCTGTTGAAAGAGGCCCAGTCTGAGGAGAGGAGACGTCCTTGGTTACTGCCCAGACTTCCAGATCTCTGGGGAGGAGACGTTCCAGCCAATACGGTCCTTTTTACTAGAGCTGTTGAACACGTGGGACTCTGGCCTCCAGCCAGAGCTCCTGCTTCAGAACAGAGGACTGATAAGCAGAAAACGTGGCTGGCTGGTGCAAAGCCTCTCCTGGATTTCATTTGTGACAAACTACTCTTTATAAACCCCAGAACTGCCCATCGTAGCTGGGGTGAGCAACGCAACAGGGCTGAAAGAGAAAAACAATTAGAAATACAATTACCGTTGTAAAAGCCGGTCATAAATATTTGAGTTCTGTCTCTGGAGAGGAGGGACAAGATGACAGCTCACAATTCCTTGTATTGACAAAAGAGGAAACAGTCCATGAAACTGGTCATTTGCCTGGGTGTTTTTATCTATCAGATCCAAGAGTGGGAACGAGGGAAGCATGAATGATTGGATTAGCTGGTCGGCCTCGATGCGATTTTGCAGGATCAGCAATGTGCAGTTGCTGCAGCCCTGCCTCGGACCTGGGCATGCACATGGACATACAGACACGCTCGTTCACAAGCTGGAGAGGAGACCCTTCCATGCCATTCAGCAGAGAGGGCCACAGGTTCATAGACAAGAGCAGTGCTTCACCAAGGCCCGACACAGACAGAGGCGAGGGTCTTTCCCTCTGAGCTGCTCCTCCTCATTGTTAGAGACTGACAGGGAAAAGACATGATGAGCGTTTCCATTGCACTGTCAAGGGCCCAGACCCCTTGCAATGCCCTTTGAGTTGATATTTTTTGTGCCCCAGACTTTCCTTCCAAGAGTCCATTTGGCCGTGCCTTGGGTGGTCTTGGCTCTATCACAGCCTCAATGTGGCAGGGCCTGTTCATCTGGCGATGCCAGTTCTCAAGTGCCTGCTTTCTCTGACTCCATTCTCTCCAGCTCCAGGGCACCTCCACGCTCTGGTGGGAGTGGGGTTGATGAACATGGCAAGGGATGGGCATGGGAACTATGAGTGCCCTCTGATGCTCAGGACAGAAGCCCCCGTTGCAGACATATGCAACCACCTGGCACCAATGCCCACCAGCAGGAAGAGAGCTCCCCTTTCTGGGGCACTGTGCCAGCATGGCAGATGGGCATGTGTGTCAGCTGCCAAGGGACCTCAGAGAGGATCCAAATAGGTCTGCATTTTTGGAGGGCAGGACATTCTCTCCTTTTCTCCTCTTCCTAAATTCAGAACCAGTGGATAAGACTATCTATTAAATATTGCTTTGGTTTCTCGGGTTCATCTGACTCTGCTCACCCCTGCGATTGCCTCTTAACCTTTCAGCTGTGAGGATGAAGGATGTGTGGGATACACTGGCTTCTTTCAACCTCCTTCCACACTTACATACATTCTGAACATGTGTGCCTATCTACTGAGAAATACAGGACCCCCGAAACCTGCTTGCTGGGGTTTGTCTTACGTCTTCTTGACAAATGACTGTGGAGTTCGAGTTTGATTACTGGGAAGAGGTGGAAACCAACTGCCTCATGGGCAACTCTTGCTTTTCTGGCTAATAGAAGTTGTGGGACAAATTTATTCCATAATAACAAAATCTGCATCCAGCTTAATTCCAGCTCTGCCCTGAAGCAACTGAGAACAAATCTACCTTCCTTTCCCCATGACAGCTCTTCAAATATTTGAAACCAATGCTCACATCCCTGAAGAGCCTTTGCTTCTCCAGGCTAAGCATTGCCTGTCCTTTCAATTCCTATAGTCATGCTTTGAGTGGCATAGGATCCGAATCACTTGTTAGGACTGTGTCATTGTTAATTTTTTCTTAGGGAGAGGGGGCTTTTCTGTATTCAGATAGATCTGAGTTTGACTTACCTTCAGTGCAATGGGGCTGACTAAATGGGAAGGAGGCTTAGTGGTCACAGTCTAGGCTGCCACCTACAGCAACTCAATTACACACACCTTTGGCCTAAATAGCATTATTATATGTATTATATGTCTTTGTTGAAAAAGGAATCATTATTTATACTCTTTTGATTGAATGACTATAAAGACACATTATGTTTCAGTATCACTGATGCAAATTTAAAAAAATGGCACATAATGGTGACTTCATTTCCTTTGGGTCATGCAGTCTATGATAAAGTAGGGGTAACCTATGGCTTTGGGTTCCACATGAAGTACTTTCGATGACCAGACCCTCAGCCACTAAGCTGGTCATTGTAAAGGCAAGTCATGTGCCTATGGAACTACATACCTGCAGGGCAAAGACAGTGGACATGAACTAACAAGTGTCAGCAAGATTACCTTGGAGCATAGGGGTGTAGTTTAGTGGTAAAGTGCTTGCTTTGCATGTGTCAGGTTGGGTTTCATCCTTAGCAACACACATGCTCGCACGTACACACGCGCACGCACGTACACATGCGCATGCACGCACGCATGCACACACGTATGCACGCATGCACGCACGCGCACACGCACACACACTCTGTGGGAGCAGGAGAGAAGTGACTTTTGCTCTTCCCTCTTGACTGAATGACTATAAAGACACATTATGGTTCAGTATCACTGATGCATCTGAAACACAAAATTGGTGCTTATGATTTGGACTAGACCATCGGTTTGGTTTGGAATCAATGGATGCTCTAAAATATGCTCAGAATATAGAATCATCCTGAACATGGGAGGCAGTGAGTTTAGTGTGGTATCAAAAATCACAGACTGTGGGGTACTTGGCTCACTCCAGTTACAGCTTTTTTCTCGCTGACCATTGACTAACCCCCAGGTCTCGTTTGTTCTCTACTCCTCCGTCCATAAAATATGGATAGTACTTTTAGAACATATCTCATTACACAAAGTATAAATTATATTATATAGAATATAGGTTATTCTTCTCAGACCTAAGAACATTTTCAGTTTTGACAATGGAGATAACATTTATAATCAGTAAAATCAACTCTAGTTCCACAGTTTTAAGAGTCCCGGTGCTCTGAGTCAGGTGACCATGCTGACAATGAAGATTTAGGGTCTTCACATCAATCTGCTACCTTGATACTTTTTTTAAAAAACAACTTTCCCCTCTGCAGACCCTGGTAACCATGGATCTGTTTGCTGAGTCTATAGTTTGCCTTTCACACAATGTCTTATAAATGTAATATACATGTAGTCTGTCAAGTCTGGCTCTTTTAATGTAATCAATTTGAGATTTATTCATGCTGTTGAGTATGTCAGGATTTCTTTTATTTCTGGATTGGATCCTACTTTAGACTGTACATATTTTACCTAACCTAGTTGTTTTCAGGTGATTATGAATATATGAACCATCCATATTTTATGGTCGGAGAAATAGAGAATGAAGACCTGTGAACTGGTCAGTGGTTAGCGAGAAGCAGAACTGTGATGGGAATCAGGCAAGTACCCCAGAGTTTGTGATTTTGGACATCACACTGAAGTCTCTGCCTCTCATGTTCAGAATTAGTCTGTGTTCTGAGCATATTTCTATAGACATGCAGGTTTTACATGATCATAAGTTCATTCCATGTGGCACTTAGGCACACACTGTTAGGTCATATGACACATATGGTTTAACATTGCAAGGATCTTCCAAGCAACGTCCCCAAATGGCACATCATTCTGCATTCTTTCTGCTATGCAAAAACGTTTCCAGTTGCTTCACAGGGGACCCAGTGCTTGTAGTTGACTATTACTCAGTATTTATTTATTTATTTATTTGTTTATTTTAAAGATTTATTTTTAGTCATGTGTGTCTGTGTGTGAGTATATGCACATGAGTGCAAAAGCCTGCAGAAGTCAGAAGAGGGCATCAGATTCCTCAGAGCCGGAGTGACGGGCAGGTATGAGGCATCAATGTGAGTGCTGGGAACTGAACTGTAGGTCTTCCTCAAGCAGAGCAAGTGCACGTAATCACTGAGCCATTTCTCTGGTCCCTATTTTTTAGTTTTAGCTGCACTAACACTTAGGCACCGTCTCTCATTGTCATCTGAATTCACATTTGTTCAACTGCTGGCAGGGCTGAGCAGCTTCCGTGTTTGCTATGTGTGTGGCTGCTTTGGTAAAGTGTTTACTGTTCACAGTTTTTAGAAGCCTGATGAGTTCTAAGCTTTAGGGAGTATTCTTGTGTCCTGAATTTGAGTTCTTTGTTAGATGCCAGTTTAGGAAATACTTCCTTCCACTTCCAAAGTTGTCCGCTAATTCTTCTAGTCAGGGTTTGTTAAGAGGCTTTTATAGGTGTTGATAAAATGCATTTTGTTAATTTTTTTCTTTTAGAGGTTATGGTTTTGTTGTGACACCTAATCTGGGATCACCAGTTTTTGTTTATATTTTCTCCTACAGTCTTAGCATCTTGGGACATGTTTAGGTTCGTGTATGTGGTATGGGGCAAGGTAGAGGCACCTGACGGCATTGGTATGCTGAGCTTCTGTGTCTCCTACTTTGCTCCATGCCAGCTGTTCATGCCCATTGAAGACCTTTCACATAATGTCTGTGCTAATATTTACATCCCTAGTTAGCTAGTTTGGCCTCTGTTGCCTTGGGCATTTCTTCAACTCAAACAGGATGGAGTCTCAGTCTTTCAGGCCACTCCATTCCCAGTCTGAGTGCCAAAGCAACGCATGTTGAGAGCTGGAAGTTACTTCATGAGAATCACGTCCGGGCCTTTACTGGGGCATGTCCAGTGAGAGATAATCTGGGGTTAGCCTTGTTGTATGAGACATATGGCTGAAGTTTTGAGAATTTATTGGTCACAGTAGATACTGGCTTGGGGGCAGGATGGAGCTTTCCTGGACATGGGTGTATCCATTAGAAGAGGGCTGGTGATATCAAGCAGTGCTTCCAAGAGACGACAGGGGTAAAATGGGTGAAAGTGGATGTTAGTAAAAGCAAACCCAAGGAAGGGGTCCTGGTCATAACCTGTTTTCACTTCCCCCTTTTCTGACTCTAAAGACTAATGCTGTTCTTACAGAACCTAGAAGATGCCAGTGGCCTCATTGTTTTCTCCACCAACCTGACATGGTGTCCCCTAAGTACCAGTGTCCAGGGTTAGGGAACTGGGGGGAAGATATAAAGAAAAGGGATTTATGCTGGTGTGTAAGGAAAAACCCCAAGATAGTGAGGAATGAGCTTATCACTGCATCAGAACAAAATCTAGATGCCTATGCCAGGGCACAGAGGAACTAGACTCATTAGCCTGAACAATTGTGTGGAATTTCTCTAATGGGGATTGGAATCATGTAGCTCCATGGACTTGCAGGAGTTAAGTTTGGCCAAGAAATCTGATTCATCTTTTTGCCTCTGATAAGAATCTTGTGTGAGACACCCAGGGAGAAGAGCCCAGAAGAGATGGCTCAGCTTTTCCTGGTTATTAACTCACACATTCAGGTCTCATTTGGCATTGGTTGAAGTACTGGTGCCTATGCTATCTATGAAGTGGTAGGTAGTTGGTGGGCAGAAACAGGTCGAGGGCAGGCACAGGAGGCTACAGACTGGGAACCTGGGATCCAAGAAATTTAGCTCTCCAGTGATTTCAGGTGCTGAGGGTTCAGATTTCACAGCCCACAGATTAGACCGTACTGCATTTTCTTGGCCATATTTTTATGTTTCTTTGGGCTACTGTTTCTCATCTATGAATGGGAGCCGTAGTACCCATCATCACCAATGGTGTGGTAAGCATTTAATGCTTGCCTTGTCTTCACACACGTTTTCTCATTTAATACCCATAACACGTTCTTAGCATCTCTTTTCCAGGTCAAGTGAAGACTCAATAAATTTAAGGATTGCACCCACTCTTGCCTAACCATGAACAACTTCCTGAAAAGAGTAACTCACACAAGAGGAAGTCCCACCTCCCCCTCATCTGTTTGTGTTGATTAACTCACTAATTGTGAGATAAAGTTTTACTCTAGCTAGGAATGGCCTGGAACTCACTATGTAGCTCATGATGGTCTTGAACCTAAGACAGTCCTCTTACCTCAGCCTCTCTAGTGAGTGATGTGGTGATTGGTGTGACACACCACTTATGACACCTTCCCTCTGTTTTGTTTACGGACATGGATGCAAACGTAAGCCTAGAGTACAGGCACCTGCCACTGTTTACCTCCGTGGAACACAGCAATCAGCCCAGACTTGCAAGGAACTAGAGGCATTGGGCTCTCCACCCAGGGATTTTCTTAAATGGTCCAGAATTGAGATTACCTTTGTTCTGGGTCTTCACTTTTTTTTAACTATTAAAATAGAGGATTGGATGGAACGACTTCTCAGGTCGATCTAGGTGTGTGTCTTCTACGTTGTTATGATTCAGATTTTCTCACTCTGTGCCTTCAAATTCTCGAAGAGATTTTGGGAGGGGTAAAGCTACCTGTGACAGGTGACACAGATGTGGAGAGAATGAGAAGATGAGATGTTAACAGTGCAAGGGACAGAGTTCTGCAGAACTCCAGGTCTCCTTTCGGTTTCTCCATATTCATAATTCTTAGCGCCAGGAGCATGTTGTCTTGGGGGCCTTCCGGCTCTAGCTTGGTAGATGCCCTCTTTTGTAAATGTACTCTCTCTGAGCAGTTCAGTGTAAGAAGCGGCAATTAAATCATTAATGCACTTAACTTCTATGTGACTCGTGCCAAACCACCACTGTGGTAGCTTACCCAGAAATGTATTATCCTGAGCAGTGACATGCGTATATTATAAACAAGTGGGAAAAGAAATCAGAAGAGCCACAGGAACTCCATAGAAAATATGAAGTAAGGCTGAGCCTGGTACATAGAGCTTAAAGCAGGCCCACCATTTAGAATTTAAAATTCTGGTAGCCAAGTTTGAAAACATGACTCAGTTAGTTTCAAAGTTCACAGTAGATATAAGAAGAGAAGAAAAAAAAGAGGCAACTAAGAGAGGGAGAGAAGAAAAAAAGGAAGAAGAGAAGGAAGAGGACATGAAAAGAGAGTCCTGAGGCTGCTGAGGTACTGTTCAGCTTTCTCTGTTCCTCAGCTAGGAAGATTCTTTCCTGGGTACTTCCTAAAGATGGCAACTTGTGGTGGAAGCCACTCTTCCCTGTAGCTTCAGACATGTCCAACTTCATTTCAGAAAAACAGCGGTACTGGAGACCACAGGGACGTGGTCCAGTGGACAGCTCTCTGATGACCTGGCTGAGTCCCAGAGCGGGTGTTAATCTTTGAGAGGGATGGATGGACCACGTGCCCTTTGGGCAGTCTTTCATCTGTTTTGTTTTTCTCAGCTGGGTTTTTGATGGACACTGTGTGGCACAGACTTCTGGGCCACATTCCCTGCCAAATACCTGAGGTGACATCCTTGGGTTGCCAATTAAATACAGACCCATATGTCTTACAAACACGCTCTGTTGAGATCTGTCCACCCTGAGGTAGGGCTGTCATTTTTCTATGAATACTGGCAGACCTCACAGGGACTGGGCTGGATCAGGAGTGTCCCCATCACTTCAGCTCAGTAGAGCTGAAGGACTTTGCAGGGTATTTGGTTCCTGCCAGCCTACAAGTGTCTGTCTTACAGACAGAGTGGCTGTTCCCTTGTATCCAGTAGAGACCTATAGATCACATCATTTGTGAAGTATGAGGGGTTTGTCTATGGAATTTCCAAGTTTCCTTCAAGCTCAATATCACTAATCTGAGAAAAAGTGCTCTCTGGGAGGAGGGCTGTGAAACACTAAAAAGGCCTTCCAGTAGGATGATAAAATTGCCTGTTGTGACGATGCAGAGACCCATGCTGGCTACAGTAAATTAGAACCCATCTGCCTGGAGGCAGGAGCCTCCACAGGATGGTCTAGAATGCTCTTTGGGATGTACCAGGTGGTCTGTGTAGAGCCTGCTTACCCCTCTGTCTGACCTATAAGCCTAACTTGGCTGTAGTTTTGCGCTCCTGTGTATGTGTACAAGACAGGCATGTCATGTGCTGACATGCCTGTGTAGACACATAAGGGGACATGTCTCAGCATTGATTTTCCTCTTCCCCAGCAGAAGCTGGAACACCAGGAGCCCCTTATAGAGGCTGTCCTGGGAAATGTATTCTGCAACACAGTGTTCTTCTCATAAAAATACAATAAACAGCCCTGCAAGCGGTCGACAAAGTAATGACTTCAATCTTGTGGTGTTCTTGGAAGGGCCTCTTCAGAGCAAAGCAGAGAAGAGCAAACAGAAATCTTTGGAGTAATTAGGTTTCTGGAGTGTGGATAACTCTTAAATCTGAGCAACAGAAAGGACCAGGTCTCTAAATCATACATTAGCTGGGCTGAGCCCCTATGCTTGCTCCGCTGTTCTGCCTATCCCTTAGTCGGAGGTTGTCAGCAAAGGGCAACCCCTTCTTCACACTTCCATAGGACATCTCAGATTCCATGGAGACCCACCCTGACCCCATGAATACAGTTACCCACCAGGTGTGTGGATGGATCAGTTGGTAGACTGATTATTATTATTATTATTATTATTATTATTATCATCATCATCATTATTATTATCAGTGTAATCCCAGCATTGTGAAGGTAAAGAAAGGAGGATCAGAAGTTCAAAGTCATCCTTGGCTACATAAGGAATTTGAAGCCAGCCTGGGCTATATGACATTGTGTTTTGAAGAATAAAATTAGAAAGAAGAGGAAGAGGAAAAAGAAGATGGAGGAAGAGGAAAGAGAAGGAGGAGAAGGAAGAAGAGGAAGAGGAAGAAGAAGAAACAAGCAACTCACAAATAGCTGGGGCAACGGGTTGAGAATCTGAGAATCCCGTAATGACGGGGCATAAATTTCCTTCTTGTAATTCCTTCCCTTTGTTTGCTTCTCCACGTGTCCCTTCCCTCACTTCCTGTCAGTTCTGGGGACTTGAGAGAGGTGCAAAGACTGGTGGGGTGCATGAGGTACACAAGAGAAGCAGCAGGCTCACTCCACCCTCCAAACCTTCCTGCTTGCTCTCAGAGAAGGGAAGTGGAACTTCCTCAGTTCCTCTGGATTCTTCGTAGCCCCAGGCCCCTTTCCTGGCTCTTTCCTTTGGAGACTCAGTGGGGCGCCATGAGCTAAAAACTTATCCCTTTAAGGGCTGCCAGTGAGCTGGGTCAGGCAGCTTGAGTAAGGGAACGCAGGCAATCAGGGAATTCTGGAGCTGCAGTGGTGCCCAGACCTGCAGGGCATTTAGGGAAAGTAGATTAAGAAATCTTTTGCCAGATAAGAGAGGCCTGTAAAGAGGCCAGAGAAAGGAAAAACACACCCCTTTGCTCACAAGGGATTGTGATTACTAAGATATTGATTGGGATAATAAGTTTGCCAAAACTCCAGAGAGGGAGAGATCCTCCTCCAGGTATTTTGCTTGGGCGGCATTTGCTGGGTTCTCTTGTGAAGTCAGGTCAATTTGGAAGCCCAGGTCTGGCTCCGAAGCCTGCAAAAACAAGTGGAATGTGGAGAAGCTCTTTCCTCCCTATAGAAGGAAGCACACTGCACATCCTGGCTCACAGCGCTTCCCCCAGCTTTCCTGTGATCATTATTAGATTGAGCTTTGCTACTATTAATAACCCATGGGGCCTGCTGGGGTTAGTCGGAAGTGAGGAGAACTGGCCCCCAGAAGAGATAACGGACTTTAGACTTTTCTTCATCAGTTTTCCATAAGCCTTCTCTGATTTCCCCTGAGCTATATGCCCCTGTATTGAACATGTAGAAACTCATGTGAAATCACACACACACACACACACACACACACACACACACACGCACGCACACGCACACACACGCACACACACGTGCATGCACATGCACACGCACACATGTACACACACACACGCACACGCACACACATGTGCATGCACACGCACACGCACACATGTACACACACACACACATACACACACACATGCACACGCACACGCACACGCACACACACACACACATGTACACACACACACACACACACACACACACACGCACACTTCTATGTGTACTGCTTATAAAACCAACCCCACTGTTCTTTTCCTAGAACCATACTCGTGTCTACCTGGCACCCAAAATAACGGGATTCTGCCTCTGCAGACGGAGAAAACTGAACTCAAAACTTGTTTGCTGGACAATTCTGAGCAAATCATGTCTTCTCTTGGATCCTCAGCGTCACAGAATGAGAATTTCTAGTCTGGCCGATGTCGAGAGGATGAAGTAGGACACTCCCTCTGACATTCTGCACGAATGATTGTGTTCTCAAAGCTTGCCCTCATCAAAGCCAACAACCAAGGATCTTCTCAAACTCCACGCCCGGCTCGGAGCTCGAGTCTGTCCCTCCTAGAATCGCCCCCCTTCCCACCGTTGCATCATCGACATCTCTTCTAGTGCTCCTTTCATAGTTTGCTCTGAGTTTTGATTTTGACCTTGAAGAGGGTAGAGGTTTATCTTCTTTCTCTTTGATGTGCTTTGCTCTAATTCTGGAAGTTAGCACTGTGCACAGCTTGTGTATAGTAGGTGTATGATAATGTTTGATAATTTCTGTAGTTGATACCAGTGAGCATTTATCATGTGCCCTTCTCTATATGTACATTATTAGTCTCCATACAATCCTATGAAATATTTATCCTTCCTTTTTAAAAAATTAATAAATTTGGGTCCTATGACTGCATGTGCCTGTGAACTACATGCATGCCTGCTGAGGATGCTGGACCCCTGAACTGAACTTTTAGACGGTTGTGAGACATCGTGCGGGTGTAGAGAATTGACCACCCCCCCCAGTTCCCAGGTAAAGCAGCCAGTGTTCTTACTCACTCAGACATCTTTCCATCCCATTCATCTGCTTTTTGTATGTGTGGAAACCAAGTCTCTAGAGAGAATTAATCATGTCTCAGCCATACAGCCGATCAGTGGCTGAACATTGCTACCTATGAAGGGATTTCCCCAAAGCCCATGGCTTGTCTGTACCACATGCATCTCAAACTTTTCTATTTACGACCTGTTTTACCTCAGAAAACTTTAAAAAGCCTTCAGTATATAGGCACACAAGTCAAGCATTTACTGATGGTAAACCATAACAAAGATTATTTTAAAGCGATTCTTTGGCATATATATACTTTTACCATTTATTAATAACGAAGACAGATTTGCATACTAATGAGGCAGATAGGCTTGTTTGTCTAATGCATTCCGATCCAAGGATATGTTAATTTGATGCATGCAAAGAATGATGGTAGGGAAAACATTAAAAGTCTTTGTTTTCTGTAATTAAACCTTATGTTTCTATAAGAGCAGAAAAGGCAAACTGGAAGCACAGCATACAGTAGTCTTGCATCTGATCCATGGGGTTTCAGGTAACATCCTTTGGCATTGTGAGGTGTGGCGGCATGCATGATGCAGACTGCACACATTATCTGTTCAGAATCCCGGCTGCGGTGAAGTCACTTGACGCTGTATGGGTGAACTTAGCCAGAAACACCTTGGATCCATCATGGCTCTGAATTCCAAATACAGTTTTAGCTATTGCACATTCTGACATTCTTTCGCTGCTGCCAAATTTTTCACAACCCCCAATTTTATCAGACCCTCTCCATGATTCTATATAGGGTGCTGACCCTTGCAGTTTATAAATCTCCATCCCATCCAAGTACAGTACACTCAGCACGTCTTTCACTGGATGCATCCCAACCCTCAGGCAGACTGTGCAATAAGCGACTTCCAGTTCTTTGCACGTTTTGGTGACATAGCAACTGAGTAGCTTGGAAAGATTGCAGCTCCCTCCTGCTTGAGTGGAAGAAATGCCCAGGGCAGTTGAGGCCGGTCTAGTTAAGCAGAGATGTAAATATTAGCACAGATACTATGTGAAAGGTCTTTAAAGACTATCCACGGCCTGGCCAAGGGGTGGGTGGAGGATCCAAGAAGTCTCACAGCAGTGGGAGCATCAGAGGCTCCTCAAGGGACGTGGTGAGACACACCAGGATGTCTTATCTGTCAAGGAAGGACTTCCCAAGTACATTCAGGCAGACAGAAGGCAGGGGAGACAGTTGGGTTGAATAGAAGAAAATACTGGTGGGAACCAAGGCTGAATAAATAGCAGACGATTGGCATTGATGTTGCCAAAGACTAAGGAAGCACAGTGAAGGGACACGTCAAAAATAAATGGCTGATAATGTGAATAACTCATAAGAGTGAGAACAATGGTTGACCATGTGTTTATCACAAACCTAGTGGGAAATATCCATTCCTAGTCCACACAGATCTCATCACCTTAGAGTTCAAAGAGTAGTCCTTCCTAATACTTGACTGTTGATGACCACGGGGGCTTCCAGCCACCTTATGCTCTTTCAGCAAGCACTTACCTCATGCCTACTATGTATATGACACTAGAAGGGGTGTATCCATCCTGAACACATTTTCAGTGTAGTCACACCCAAGATCCCGTGTACCATGGCGACATTGTGGGGTTGTGTTATTACACAGGTTCACACAGGAGGAAGGTTATTGGGGAGAGGTAGTAAGTGGAGGACTCTGTTAAAGGTGGGAGGATTAGATAGGTGGGGGGGGGTGAGAGAAGAACACGGTGAACAGAGATGATGGGTTCAAGGCTAAATAGAGACCCTTGTATATGTCTAGAATGGGGTCTGTGGGGAGATCCAACAGGCTAAGTGTTGGGGTAAATCTCCAACCCAAATAGGACCAATCAAAGAAAACATAACTCAATAATTATGAATACAAACTGCATATATTGGGCAGATTTAACACTACTCTATACTATTCCTTATCTATGAGATCCCTTATAACTTGCGGTTTTTCCAGGCCACGTCCTTCTCCTCTGAGTGTCTCTCTCCCCTCTCCTCTCCAGTTGTCTCTCCCCTTCTTCTTTTTCTCTCCTCCCCTTCCTCTTTTTCTTCCCTCTCCTTCCTCGCTTCTCCCAGCTCCACCTCCTCTTCTACTGCCTAATCACGGAGCTCCACTGCAAATACAATGTAGCAGAATAAGTATCCTGCTACAGCTAAGCCTAAAAGATATGCTGGAACAAGACGACAAGAGGCCTTTAAAAGACATTAAAGAACATAAAAGGCCTGGCTAGGGGAAGATGGGGCGGTCTATGGACTCCTGAAGTAGTCACAGAAAAAGACCACTCATCAACCATGCATGGATAGTGTACTTTCAAGTTGGCGGGTACTATGAAGCAGAAGCAGAAGCAGAAAGGGCTAGTGAAGCACACACTGGAGAGAGGCCCCAGACTCCTAAGGCATTTGACTTCTCCTCAGGCACAATGAAGATAAAAATTTCCAAGTTGGAGCTCAGACTCAGCTTCAGAAGTCAAGGGATTTTTATATTTGTCAACGGGTTATACCATTCTTTTTTTCATGCCTTCTAGTTATTAGTAATAAGAATTGGGGGAAAGGTGATATTCTTCAATAGCGTGTCACGGCACATGTGACCACGCACAGCTGTATTTTCTCATCAGAGTGGAAAGGGCAAGGCCAGTATGTCAGATGGAGGAAGTGCTCCATCCTGACTCTGCCTTGTCCTGGTGACCTGATGTAGATGGGTCACTTCCAGCTGAGCCGCGGCTCTTTCATCTTTAAGTGGAAATGGTTACAATGACATGGGTGATTCTGAGCCTTACAAATGATGTGAGCCAAGCAACTAGCACAGTACTGTGCATTCAAAAAATAGAACTTATTCATATGCACACCTATGACCCAGGGCGATTGTCTAAGAATGAGCATCGCAACTGGTGAGAAATGGCTTCTGATGGGGAGTTCACCAAAGCTGTGCGTAGAATGGGGAGCAGGAGATAGTGAAGGGAAGGAAAAGGGCTGGTGCTCTTCGACCACTGAATGGAAGCTGAATTGGAAACAAATACTCACCCTTGTCAGTTCAACTG
>JANHMN010000024.1:7555780-7571216 GCA_030674055.1 Rhabdomys pumilio | reverse complement strand
AGGAGACCACACCTGTGTTTGTGATATCCTAGGCATGCTGAGATCTGCAAATATGTCATTAGCCCACCAGGTCGGCACAGAACATCTGCTTCCAAAGGTGCTTTAACACAGGTAGGATCCTACTTAGAGATGGGCAGTGTTCCAAACATTTGCTCATAAATTACTTTTATGAATGGGGACTGTTTTCTACGTTGCAGAAGCATTGATGTGGGTGGGAGTTTCCCTGGGAGCTCAAGTCTATTCAATGTACATGCAACTAGATGACTGAATACCATCACTTTGATCCGACATGCAAGGGCTACCTAGGACATTAGGTAGGTGAGAACATACGTTATGTTAACTGTGTATTAAGAGCACAGTTTCTCCCTCATCCGCATAATTCTCTTGACAGTGGCTTGTGACAAAACAAGGTTTTGTGGGAGTGAAGAACAGAGTAATAAGGGGGGGGGGAGGAGTCAGATATTTCTGAATAGCTATAAAATAATATGTAAAGAGAAGAAGTTAAGTTTAAAACACATAAAAGTAGGCTCACCTTCTTGCTTCTGTCTGTGTCTGTTGTGTTTTCGTGATTGTGAAGAATCTCTGTGAGAATCACTGGAAGGGCTGAACTATGTGCTTCTGCTCATGGTTTAAGAAGTTTGAAACAGAGTTGTCTTGCTCCATTGCTGTGGGCCTGTGGAAGAGCATAGCAAGAAGACGGATGGAGTTACGTTGCTTACTTCAGGACAGCCTGGAAGCAGAGAAACCACAGAGGAAGGGACGGGAGATAAGATCTGTCCTTCAAAGGTGTTCCCCCAAAACCTAATTCCTCCAATGAGGTCACATCTCCCAACATTTTCATGAGTTCCCACTAAGTTTTGAATTCATGAATGGCTTAGTCTCTCCTGAAGTCTTTGTTTCCTCACAGCTGTGCCTTGGAACACGGCTTTGGATAGGGGATAGAACCTTCAATACATGAGCCTTATGGAAGATGCTGCGTATTCAAGCTACACGGGTATCGTAGTAATGCTGCAAGATAAAGATTTCTAGCTTTTTTCCAAGAGAAATGTAGTCTGATGCCTAGAGGTGGCAAGTGGATTCTTCAGGGTCACACAGGAAAGAATTACCCCCCTCCCCCCCCAGAATGTCATGTAGTTCACAACTATGGCCAACTTCTAGGTCATCTCTTCTCCAGCTTGTCAGTGGTGGGGATACTGGGCTCTGGATTTTATCCCCAGAAGGCCCACCTCAGATGAGAGATCTACTCTTCTCTGTACATATCATAACCCCGAGAAAGTTACTAGAGAGTTTCTGCTGCTATTAGAGGGCCAGACAGAAGTTTGAAGACCATGGCAGGTCTTGCAGATTGCCGAGGTTTTAGAATAAATGGCAACTTTCCTCCTTGGTGATTTCCCAAGGCCACTGAGGCCTGACAATTCTGGCAGGGAAACCAAATTTAAATGAGTCCCTTTTCCAGTCTGCCCAAGGGGTAGCATTAGTCAGAGAGCTAAAGACCTGTCCTTCCTGTTCCCTGTATTTGGAACACGGTGTGTGGAGGTGCGGGAAGAAACAACCATCATTTCAAAGGCATTCTGCATTTGCTTGGGACAAAACAAACAAACAAACAAACAAACAAACAAACAAACGATCTGGCACCAGCCTGGAGCAATTGATGCAGAATTTAGAAGCAGCATGGGTGGGGGGGTGGACTCGGCTATGAAGTAGTCATGGTTCTCAGACCTGTGAGTGGATCCTCTCGAGAAGGATGTTTCTGGAATGCTTCTGAGAAATGTTGCAGACTGGGACAACTCAGAAATATTTCCACATTTGGTGCAACCCCTGAGTTCTTCTCAGGTCAGGAATTTGGGACTGGGATGGTGGTGGTTAATACCTGGCTTAAGTTTCTAGCTATGGAGGGAAGATCCCAGGTGAGAATCATTTTCTCTCGGTGTGTTCAGTTGCTTCTATGCTTATATCGTCGGGACTAGAAAGAGGCAACTGAAAAAAAATGTCAGAGGAAAAAACAGACAGAGCTGGTTTCGTGGGCAAGGATCTAGGTTGGAGAGAAGAAAGATGATGAAGAATGTTGTAGGACCAACTGGGCAAAAGGCCTGGAGGTTGAGTGGATAAAATTTGGGGGTTTATGTTGGCAATAAAGGGATATATAAGACGCTGCTGTGCTAATGCCTGGGTATCGGCTGAGATTATTAAAAGGAAGGATTTACTTGGGCTTGACAAGATGGCTCATCTGATAAGGGAGCCTGCTGCCAAACCTGATAGCCTGTGTTCACTCTTGGAACCCACATGGTAGAAAGAGGGACCTTGTTCTGAAAAGTTGTCCTCGACCTCTACCCTTGACCTGTGACATGCACAGGTGTGCACATAGACACACAGACACATATTTAAAGGATTTTCATAGGGTTAATCTTCCAACTCTCCACTTGATATCACTTCCTAGGCATCTAGCCACTGGTATTCACTCAATGTGGTAATCTGGAGCAAGGACTCGGAGTTTCTTCTACATTGAAAGACAAAATAGATTCTTGAACCCAGTAGACCTTGCAGGACCCTCTTAGTAGCCAGACAAGAGATTATGACTTTTGGTGCACAGAGTTGAATTCACATTGGCCAGGAACCAGATATCCCCTCCCTATACCTGTCTGTCTTGGGAAGGACACAGAGCTCCTTAAAGAAGCAGCTTTGTCTCTTGGGATGCTGACCAGAAAGGCCAGAAAGGAAGAAGGAGGGTGAGCAGCCTGTTGGGGAGGTCAGGAAGATACAAGGATTGGGGCTGGTGTGCTGCTTGCTGCCATTGGTTTGTTGGTATTACAGGGTCGTGGCTCTGGCACCAGGGGGGACACTGAAGGTCAAGAAGGTCAAACTGTAAACAGAGTGAAGTGAGATTAATCAATCTGTGCTGACCTATGAGACAGGAGGACAGCCTGCCGATAGAGGCCTACAAAAGGCTCACAGAAGTGCAGGGCTGCAGGGGATCGTGACCAGGAAGCCTTGCCTATTTGCACAGCCGGACTCAGTCAGGAATGAGCAGGTGCTGTGAAGAAGTGCCCAGTAACAGGTGACCTGGCAGGGCCAGTCCTGACCCTGCAGCACTAAGGCCCTGTGAGGTTAAGGTTGAAGCTGTCTGGGGGAGTGAGCCTGCTTCTTCTAAGCATGTTTGTTTGCTCAGGTTGTCCTTCTTAGGTTGTGTTTGTGGTAAAATAGGTGAGAGACTGTAAGGGCTCATTCGTAGTTATGCTACTGAAGGGAACCACCTTAGGTAGACCAAGGACTCCCACTAGCCCATTTCTTCTGTGTGCGTACATTCTAAAACACTTATATGTGATGGTCTTGTTTCACCTAAGAGTATAGTACGAGCCCTACTGCTACCCTTCAGTGTATTTCTATAGCATCTTTAAACAGGGGTCTCGTACTCTTCAGTTTTGTGGGTGCCTGTGCACATCAAGCCGATTCTCTATTGCATATTTTAATCAGTTGCAAAATTTGACCGTTAAAGTAGTCATTGTAGCAGCTCTCTTTGTTTAACAAACAATCTCTAAAAACAGTAGTAATTATTTTCTTAATGGGTTTTCGTTTTCTCTTTATGTCTTTTCTTCTATTTCTCTTTTCTCTTCTTTATTTTTGAGAAAAGGGTGTTGCCAAGTCTCTTAGTTCGAGTTTCTATCACGGTGAAGAGACACCGTGACCACGACCAACTCTTATAAAGGAAAATATTTAATTGGGGCTGACTTACAGTTTCAGAGGCTTAGTCTGTTATCATCCTGGTGAGACGCATGGCAGCGTGCAGGTAGATGTGAAGCTGGAGGAGCTGAGGGTTTTACATCTTGATCCTCAGGCAGCAGATGGAGACTGTGCCATGGTAATCTTGAGCACAGGAGACCTCAAAGCCCACCCCAGTGACACACTTTCTCCAGCCAGGCCACATCTTCCAATACTACTCCCTATAGGTCAAGCATTCACACACATAAGGCTATATAGGGTCATTCCTATTGAAATCACTACACTAGGTATTCTAGGGTGTCTCAGAATCCACAGTTCTTGTCTCAGCCTCTGAGTGCTGAGACTCTATGAATGCATCACCATCCTTGACTTTTTAAGGAACTTTCTTAGATATGAAAGCATTGTATGAAAAACGGGTTCTTGCTATGCATCGGTCTTCTGCACTTCCTTTGCCCTGCTTCCAGAATGCTAGGCTAACGTACACCTCTGTTGATCAGTGACTTCACCCGTCCTACACTTTTGCCAATGCTGTGTTATATATTCTTTCAAGGGGGAAAGACTGCCTTACCAGATTTAGGCTTAGCTTTCTGACAACATAAGCTTCAAACACTAAGGCTAATTTATTTGTGTATATTGAAAGAGCTTAGTAGATTCACCCATAGGGAGAGCCAGAGCCTGGACAAAGAAAACCGAATTTGATCAGGCAGCCATAGATACCAGGCAGGGAGAGAGGGACCTATGTGGTAGAAGGTACTTACTTCATCATTTTCCAAAACCCAGCATAGCAAGCTGCCAGGCAAAACCCCTCCTCCCAGAGCTCTTGCTCAGGAATGCATCCTGGCTGATCAGGAAATGAGAAAACAAAGTGAGACCACACAAAGGCAGGCTTAGCGCGTCGGAAGGCCAGCCATGTGCAAAGTCCCTGACGCTAAGCAGAAATGAAAACTTTAATGGCGAGACACCCAAAGAAAATGTATTCCATATGCACTGGCTTGCCGACGACAGAAGAATGCAAATATAGTTGAGGATTATCCAGAAGGAACAGACACATGCTATCAGACACTTGGGGCTGGCTTTCCACATCTTGGTGCTAGTTTTGACTGAAGGCGCTTGAGGCATTGAGTATGACCTTGCCTGCAATTCAAAATGAGGTGGGATTACCCATACCACAGCTGTTTAACAATATCGTAAGAGCAACACTGCACTGGGCAAAGGCCTCTAGGGGTGGAATGTCTACTAACCACGCAATGATGTAAGCACCGTGATGTCATTCATCTCCTAGATGAGATAATGGATGTGTTGAGAGATGTAATAAAGTGCCTGCTTGTTCAGAGTGGGAGATCGAGTTGTTACATCAGTCCTGTCTGGCCCAGGACCTGCAATTCAGGACCTGCATTTTCTCCACACCAATGTCTGTGTGGGACCTGATGTCCCGATATTTGGAGGCTGAGAAAGAGATGAGGAATACTTAAAATCCTAGGGCCTGAGTCACTAGGCCCAGCAGTCATGCTGAAGTTGGCTACCCTGACTGATAGACGGTGATAGACTTCTTACACTGTTCACTGTATGCTTCCATGGTCTCATTGACAAAGCCAGCATGCAAGTGAGGCTGGCTCAGAGTTAAAAAATGGCCACCAGGACTCGGTATGCTCCTCCTTGTGGCTGGTGATCTTAATCTTTTTGGAGAGGACATTCCCAGAAATCATAGTGTTGGTCATGGGTGGATGGTGATGTAACCCTTATGTTCTCTGACGTGGAGGCCAGATCACAAGGCCCTGGGGGTAACTTCTCAAAGATAAAGCTCAGCTTCTATCACAGTGTCCCTGGGACTCCTGATTATGGCTAGAAGAAATGTTCACCCACCTTTCTTCCTTCCTCCCTTCCTCCCTTCCTTCCTTCCTGCCTGCCTGCCTTCCTTCCTTCCTTCCTTCCTTCCTTCTTTTCTTCCTTCCTCCCCTTCTTCTTTCCTCCCTCCTTCTCCCTCTTCTTCTCCTCTTCCTCCCTCCTCTGCTTCCTTTCTTTCTTCCTTCCTTCCTTTCTTCTTTCTTTTCTTCTACCTTCTTTCTTTTCTTTCTTTCTTTCTTTCTTTCTTTCTTTCTTTCTTTTTTCTTTCATCTTTCTTTTGTTTCACTTTCTTTCTTTCTTTTCTTCCTCCCTCCCTTCCTTTCTTCCTTTCTGTATGTATATGTCTGGAAGCCTCAGGTGGGGTGGTTATGATTCCTCAGGACGAACCCACTCTATTTTTTTTTGTTGTTGTTGTTGTTTTTGTTATTTTTGGTTTGATTTCTCATAAAGCTCTGGGGTTCACTGGGGTTCACTGACTAGGTCAGGCTGGCAGGCCAGCGTGTCTTAAGCAGAGTCCACCCTTCCAGTGCTAGGATCATAGTTCAGGCCACCATCCCCAGCTGTTTTGACTTCAGACTAGGGACTGAACTGGGGTCCTTGTCCTAGCATAACGAAAGTGTTACTGATAGAGCTATCTCCCTGTCCCGCTTTTTCCATTTCTGAATGTTTTGTTTTAATTTTCAGTTTAGCATACACAGTAATGGATTTAATTAAGCCTCCTTCCTACAAGTGTGTCCATTTTTGATCCCCCTGAAGATGTTTGACTTGCCTTTAAGGAGGTGACAGGGATTGGGGGAGGTGGAGAAGAAGGGACACAGAAGGGAAGAAATTTATCCAGAATCTCTGGGCGACCTAGAAAGTTGGCAGCACCCAGGCAAACCCTCACTTCCCTTCTTGTTAGAGTCTCCTCAAGCCCCTAACTTTCTCCCACTGAAACAGGCATTTTGCTGACCAAGGAGAATCATACTGCTGACTTGCTGTTTTGCTGGAAAAACACTGGACAGACAAGAATAGGATTTTTTTTTTCTATTTAAAAAACAAAACAAGACAAAAACCGGAGGCACAAAGCTTTTAACTTAAGTGCTGGGGATTGACTGTGCTGAGCAAAATGGAGAAGGACTGTTGTCTAGCTAAGAAACTCCAACTTCTCTAGTCTGGGGACTAGAAAGTGATTCATCTCAATCTGTCCCCAGACTCTGAGGCTCCAAGGGCATAGCATGCAGGAAGGGCAATGATGTAGCTTTTACTGAGTCCATTTCTATGGGAGGTGAGATTGGGATTAAGTGCTGGTGACCATTCCACTTAGTTCTCTGGACATTGGAGTACCATACCCATTTTGCAGATGGGAACACTGGAACTTAATGAGATGTGGTACATATATGTGACCACACATTTCACAAGTGATGGTTAGAGCTCAATCCAGACCAGGATCCATGTTCTCCACCTCTACCATCCATCATCACACTTCTTGTGGATCAAAGGCATATGTTGGCTGGGATGTAGCATGCAGGAAGTGGGGGTGGATGGTTTAGGGACATACAAGGTCACTCATCCTTTTCTATGTATTGAATTTGGGGTAGCTTACACTAGCTCAACTAATAAAGGCTGTATGCTCCAGGGATATATATATATATATATATATATATATATATATATATATATATATGATATATGAATATATATGATAATATATACCCTTTCATTAAGAATCGCAAATAAATGCTGATGACAGGTCATCCTCTGGGAGTGTTTCCAAGCCAGCTTTGTATGATTACAAAGGATCAATAGGACCAAACCAAATGGCCTGTTTATTTTCTATCCTGTCCCTGAGTAGAAAGAAGCAGGCCAGAGAGAGAGATCTGTGTTCAAAGGTATGGCATAGGCTTGCCTGCTACAGTCTCTGATATAGTCCCTCTTTGTTCTTAAAAAATAAACAGACTCAAGGGAGGCTCCTCAGAGTGGGGACAGCACCCCACCCCAACCCCCATTAGCCTGTAAGTAGATTTGAGAGGAAAATCTTTGTTTAGCTGAAGGAGGAAGAACCATGAAAACACACTGGGCTTTAGAAATGTAAATATCCACACAGTTAGATGGATGAGGATGATGGAGAGATGCCAGAGGAAGCCTGGATGTGAGAATCTGGCAGACAGAGATGGATGAGAAGGACACAGAGAGTGGGAGAACAGATGAGGCAAAAAGCCACAGGCATAGAGGAAAGAGAAGCTTGGGAGTGGCCGAGCCTGGCATGGCATTCAGTGGGAATGGGGGATCCCTCTGTCTCGGTCTATCACTGAGGGTAAGGAGACCATCACCAGCTGAGTAGCCCTGGGTGCATAACACAGAAGGATGCTTGCAAGCATGCTCAAAAGCTGCCTGGAGTAGATATGACTCATGCCAGGCAGTGAGTTCCCTCAAATACTTGGGAATTCGTTAGGAAAGCCCAGTCTTAGGTCCTCCCCAAGACCCACTGAGTCAACAGCTCTGGCCTTAAGCCAATGTTTTGCTTCTACAAACCCTTAGATGGTTCGAGTGCATGGCAAGAATCACCAAAACAGAGGAATCAAGACGGTGGCGAGTTCTAGAGTCTAGCTCACAGTGCTGAGGAGATAAAAAGACAAAGGACTCAGATTTTGTTCTAATGTGAAGAGAGTCTGTATGCATAACACACAGAGAGTCTGGAGGTCTACCAGATGGTGTGAGGAGCTGCCAAAAATCCTGGATGGGACAAGGCAGGGCATGCAGGAAGCAAGAACAGTTTACCTGAGAGCTAGTGAGCCAGCCCAGGAATGAAAGAAACATCTAGTTAAAGGGCTTATGAATGGTATTGATGAAACTGGAGTGCTGGGTGTGGCAGAGAGTGGGGATTCAGTGGGCTTGGAGATAGATTCCCTTCTCCCATTCCCCTTCTCACTGAGTAAATTTAACCGAGGCTAACATGCCAAGAGTGTCTTCTGTTTGGTTGTTGCTCTTTCCTCTTCCCTCTCTATGGAGGCTTGAGAGTCTCTCTCTCTTTCTCTCTCTCTCTCTCTCTCTCTCTCTCTCTCTCTCTCTCTCTCTCTCTCTCTCTCTCTGTGTGTGTGTGTGTGTCTCCTGGTTGTCAAGTTCTTAGGAGATAAGTTTGTGCATGATACACCGTAAACACAGATCTACACTGCTACCCATGAAAGTAGATGGAGAATCTGCTGGAGGTAAGGTGCTTTATTTACTGCTGAGCCTGGAAAGAGATGGAGGGACTGACAGCTGAACCATGGCACTCTGGCTGCCTTTCTTAAGGGGCTAATAAATACCTAGACAACCCAACACAGGCACACTCTGAACACCCCACTGTCAGCCATTCTCAGCTTTAGAGGGCCTGGGCTCCAGGTATTACACACCTATCTCTTGTTCATACAAACACCTTAAAATCATCTCAGGAAACTTCTGCAAATGTAAAAATAACCATTAAGGTGGTTATAGTTTTGAAAATGTTCAATTTGGGTCTTTTTAATGTAGATTCAAATCTGCTCTGGGGATCTGCCTGAAGAAAAAGCACTTTGTATAACTTTCCATTTGGCTTAGCACACAGACCACCTGCAGGCCTCTTAGGGGACCCCACTTGGAGACCCACTGTGTTAGCAGCCAGCCTGGGTAGAGGGAAATAGCTGCTGTTCTTCTCTAGGCTTCAGGAGGAACTGGCTAATGAATTGAAGGGGGATTAAAACACCCTACACCCAGTTGAAAGCAATCTCCATTAGTGTAGCACACGCAACACAACCATGAATTATTGTGTTGATTGGAGGAGACAAGCCATAAATTTCTCCTATTAAACTCCTTGACTCAGAATATCAGGCAGAGACTAATGACTTAAAAATAATACATGCAAATGTCACCGGCATACAGATGACCTGTGCTGTGGTCCCAGCAGAGGAAGTCAAACGCATGACTTGGAGGAGAGAATACATGTAGGAACCAACCTGGGCAGAATGCATAGCCCCATGTGGATAACAGGAGTATTTTTATGTTTTCTCAAAGAGTGGGAACACCAGAGAAGTGAGGGAGGGTGAGATAAAGGACATTGAGAACCTCCCCCTAATAGAGAATATTGATGTTGTCTGCTCTGGGTTAGTCACTTTCATGAAAATTTTCTCTAGGCACACCCAGGGATGATGGTAGTGAGCCCAGCCTGAAATCTCCCCACTGCCCAGTGCTTAAATACTTCTCCTTTGTCTTTCTGTATTGGCAGCTGAGAGTAATTGCCTCCTCCTAACCTGTTCTAACCAGATCCTTTCCCAGTATTAAACTAGAGTGGCCATCTTTCCAACTCAGCCTCCAGCCAACCCACTGCCATACTTCTTCCGGTGTGGGGCCACTGTGACTCCAGAATCCTGTCAGGTGTGCCTTTGTGGAAATGAAAGTTGAGTATAGATAGACCTACCTATTCTCTTTGACAGCATAGACTTTATTTTTCTGATAGGAATTCTGACTATTTTTTTCTTTAAGTCTCTCTTTTGGCTCTGTCTCATACCTACCTCAGCATCTGAGATCCCTACTGCCCCTAGTGACTCAGGTAAGATCTACATTGAATCCATCACTAAGTGAGGGTCCATGGCTACCCCTGGCATAACCTGCTGGAGACAGGAATGGACAAAGGCCTTATGGACTTTCAGGCCAGAGAGAAAAGCAATTCTTTATGTCACTTTATGACATCTGGCTCTTGGAGGATGGGGCCCTGCTTCTTGGATTCTGCCCTCGCCGTTTGTCATGCTACTTGAGTCATTCCATCCCAGAACACCCTCCAGCATGCAGCGGCACCAAGTTTGCTTTGTAGGACAGCCATCAAATGGCAGAATGCCAGCATTGTCCCTTGCGAGACTCACCATGGTTCATACTTACCTAGGTTTATACCAATGCCCTCAGGATGAAGCTGGGTTCTCCATTAGTTCAACATCCATCTCCAAGGGGCTGGGGCCTAGAGCCTGACTCAGAAGGAGACATTCCTACTCCATAAGCCCCTGCTGCTCTGAGGCCTCATGGTGGAAAGCAGAGCATCAAACAATCCGAGAGAGGTACTGGAGGGATCATTTCCTCTCTTCCCTTCCTCTCCACTCCCTCCCCATTTATTATTATTATTATTATTTTTTTTTATTAACAAGGATGAAAGTAAATGTGAGCTCGAAACAATAAGGCATGGAAAATCACAGAAATAACTTAATTAAGTTTTTAAAGATTTCCATGCTTGAATAAATTAGCCTTCCTGCAAATGTCACAACATTCAGAAAAAAAAAATATAATCAATGAAGCGCAGTGCTCCCTGCTCTTTATTTAAACGAAGGCTCCATTGGTGCGGTTCCTTTTACCCCTGCTTCTCCCCAGCAGCTGCTGCTCCTTGGACCCCTGGCTTCAGGCAAGGGCACCAGACTCTGGAATCAGCATATTCCATTCTGGCTGCTGGGAAAGAAGATGGAGGGTGGTGGGTGGGGGCGGGGCTGGGAGGAGCAGGCAGGGAGACTTTCCTTGGTATGTGCTTGACATAGCCTGGCTATCCTTTACAAGGCAGCAAAGGCAAATCCCCCTTTAGAGTTTGACAGTGTCTCCTATACTCAGGAAGATCTAAGCCTCAGAGCCAAGAGGGAGCATGATGAAAATTAGAAACGACTCTGAAAGGCAAGCATGTAAGGGTGAGTCACCTGTCATACCTCCTTCCTTTGTCCCCCCTTTCCAGGCCTTTCCTCATAACTGGGGCTGCCAGAGACTGGAAGGTCTCAGGAATAGGCAGGAGAGGATGATGGGAAAGGGAGAGGGCTCTGATGTCCAGCACAGCCCTCCTGCCTGCAGCTTCATGGGTAGGCTAATGAGTCCAGCCACTGCTGATTTGAACGGCAAGTGATGTCATGCTGACTGCCAGGCCCTGCTATAATGCAGCTGTCAGGGCCCCATGGGGAAAACTTGGGGAGAAATACGAGAGGCCTAAAAAGCAGCAAAAGGCCCAGTCAAGTGAAGGGAAATGGAATTACAGTAATGCTGAAAGCCAGCACACTGGAGAATTAAAACGCTTTGTTTTGGAACCAGATTCTACCTCAACCCAAGTTATTAAATTATTTATTGTTTGCCTCTCCAGTAATGGGAGAGATTGATGGTGTGTGTGTGGGATCAGGCAGGGCAGAGATTGCTTTAATTATCATATACATTTGGGGGCCACCCTGGGTCTAGGCTGGTGCCCCTGGTGCTTGGGGCATAGCGGTAATGCGATGGTCAGAGATTAATTAGGTCCCTCCGATGCATTCACGGTAGTAACTGAGAGGAGACCTGTTATGATCCTCTGAACTTGCTGTGATAGAATATTTCTCTAGGATGTTTCATGACCTTAAATAGTTTTGCATGTATGGCATGGCTTGATGTTAGGTAGCTATCTCCAGAGCCCCAGGAGCTCGCAGACTGCCATCACACTGGGTTTGGGGTGAGGACAATTAAAGATCGTGAGAGAAGATGGGGTAGGGTCAAATTATGGACGAGTCCCACACAGCCCATTCATCTTGGCCATGGCTCATCCTTTGGCACTGTTGGGACAGCAGGGCAAAGATGACGACACATTTCACAGAAGAGGGATGGAGGCTTGGAACTTTGCCTAAGCCCTCTAGTGGATGAGTGGCAGGTTCTACTTGGCTTGGCTCCCAAGTCTAACCTTAACTTCTCTGCTATTGTGCTTCATGGCTTCAGGGATAAAGCAAGACTGAAGGCCAGGAAATGAGGTTGCTAAGACTTTGGTTCTCCTCTGACAGTTAGCAAAAGTCTAGTCTTTCTTTAGGTGTGGACCGGCTCCTAGTCAGCTGGACTCAGCTGGAAAGAAGCAGTTTGAAGCTGCCTGTTGATCGATGCATGGATGAATTCAAGATGGCGTAAGGAGAGGGACCACCCTCTTAATCCCAAACCTCAGAATGAGATGCTTTATGATCCAGATCCAGGGGGCTCTCAGAAAATCAAGATCAGAGAATTGAAGGGTACCTGGGCTCCTCGACGAGTTATCAGTGCAAGGGACCAGTCATCTGACCCTTTGTCTCTGACCTGATGTCACAAGAAGCGACAATAAGGAAATCACCTTCAAGTCATCTTAGAACCTGCCTTCAAAGTCCTGGGACTCACAAGGCTTGAGACAACCCACAGTATTAGCGGCTGTGTGTTCACCAGCCAGGAGAGCTAGGAAAGCAGATTGCTATTGCCACAGCGACTGGAAGCAAAGGTCTGGGTGGAACACTTTGCCTCCTCAATTATTGCTGCTCTTCCTGCAGATTTGGGGACTCTTCTGTTAATAATGACCTTTTTGGATTTATGCCCAGGACGTAGAGATATTATCTTCGGATCCAGGTAATGAGGTCGCAACTGATCCTGAACAAATAGAGGAAGTTATTTAATAATTACAGTGTGCTGTCTGAGGGGGACCTTTCATTGTCGAGATGAGAGGCATCTGTTTACTCTCACTCTCGTGTGGAAGATTCCAGGGTTAATTCTGGATGGAATCCATTTTGCTTTCTGTCTTCGTTGTTTTGTCTTGGCTTTGACGCTTTCTGTTTGAAGGCATTGCTGCATTCGCTTTGAGACGTTGCTACAATGGAAGGAGCACTAGTGGAAACCAGGTCAGAAGGCCGGAAATACTCCTTTCTCTTAGTCTGAGGTATATAATCAGCTTCCAGGGCCCATAGATGATGTTAGCAAGGGAGGCTGGTAGTGGCTGGAGACCCAACTTTTGCTTTCAGTAGATAGACCAAGCTACCCCCAAACTAGTCATTCTCCAGATGTTTCATGTATTTACTTACTCAATTTAATGTGTGTGTGTGTGTGTGTGTGTGTGTGTGTGTGTGTGTGTGTGTATCTCTACTGTGCACCCCCAGGTTGGCCTGCAACTTCCAATTCTTCTGCTTGAAACTCAGTGTGCTGGGATACAGGCACGTGTCATCATAGCCTGTGGAGGCAGAACATCTTTATTATTATATTTTTATTTCATTCAATATATTTTGATCACATGTTTTTGTTCTTTCCCCTCATCCAAATATTCCCAGATCCTCCCCCAATTTAGAGGGAAAATTGGGGAATTCCACGTAGATTACACAAAGGAAATAGAGAGAAGTTCAACTGCCTTTCTTTTTCTTTCCTTTCCCTTTACCTCTCCCTCTCCCCCTCCCCCTGCTCCTCCCTTCCTTCCTCCCTCTTTCCCTCCCTCCCTCTCTCCTTCCCTCCCTCTCTCCCTCCCTCCCTCTCTCCCTCCCTCCTTCCCTCCCTCCTTCCCTCCCCCTACCTCCCCCCTTTTTAGAGTACAACAAAATAGAAGACTATAGGACCTAGGTCTCCAGAGAAGACACTGCAGCCCTCACCATGTAGAGTGTGAGACTTAGAGGAGTGGAGGGGGCAGTGCAAAGTAGGACTCAGAGAAGTTCTTGACTATTTCCTGGGGAGTCCCTGCTCCTCCTCGGTCTTGAGGGTCTGAGAGAGAGCAATGGTAAGACTTAAGGCGTGGAAGAGAAGGCAGCTTGATTTGAGTTACACAGAAAACACTGCACTGTCAGTGGCAGGCAACTTCTTAAAAACCCCAAGCTAACTCTTTAACCTGTTTCTGTGTCCTTTTAAAAACACCCCTGATCTGTGGCCATTGTGTCTCTGCTTATACTTCAGGGGACAGTGATGTGACAGAAGCGGGGTGGGGAGAAAGGTGAAGGTGGGAAAGGGTGGGGGAATATATTCAAAATGCAATATATACCTGTATGAAGATGGTCTTATATAATAGGCTACTACTACAATGGATAGATATGGTTAAACAAATTAATTGACTAGTGTATTAATTTCTATATGTTAGTTATACATATCAATCAACTGATTAACTTGCATAAGGTCCTTTAACATTTGTCTGCTGGTTGTCCTTTGATGTCCTGGTCTTGGATTTGTATCTGTCCTCTGTCTTGAAACAGTCTTCAGGATTTGGAATAGAGTTGTCCGGGTCTTCTGGTGGAATATTCTGATTGTGTGTATTTTGAAGACTGTCCACCCAGATTCTTTGTCTTCTCCCCTTAGTCTTCCTCTTTTGAATAAGTTTCGTTTTCTAGATCCTGAAGAGAGAATTTTACCCAATAATAATCAAGACTGGCTTAATGAGTGAAGTCTGCCCCAACTTCTTTTTGGGGGAGACTGTCAGCCTGTATTGTTTCACCAGTGCAACCTCAGTAAGGAAATTATTATTCTTGTTATTTATTTAGTTTTGAGGAGTATGTGATTGGCAGGAGACTGGATGTCTGACAGGAGAGATGTAAAAGAAGATGCATCCCTCATGGCTGGGGAGGCTCTCCTGGCAGGGCTAACCCCACTCCTTGGAGCCTTTCGTTCCTCTGGGATGAGCTGAGAAATCAGAACTGAGGAGGATTGGCCTGAGAGCAGAGCTGCTCCGGTTAGAGGAGACATGAGTCCTTTGAAAGTTATCCTGTTGACCTCACAGCCATGGTGGATGTCAGGGAGAGAAGGCCCTGTCCATCATACGAAGTGTCTCTGGGTTATGGTCCTAGAAAGTTTGTTATGTACGCTTTTATAATGTGAATCATGTGTAGCCAGTTTCTCACCTGACTTTCTTAGGAGGCCACAAGGGTGCTGCTCCCTCTCTGTGGAATTATCTTGAAATCATAGTGTATAACACTATGTAGGGACTCAATGAAACTGCTGGGAAAAGACAAATCCACAATGCCCCAGGACTGCTGCTCTGGGCTTCTGTTGACAGGTGTGACCATCAGTCTCTCTGGAAGATTTTGTTACAGAGCTGTTTAGCTGTGATTTGCTTTTCAACGACTATCTCAAGCTTTCCATTATCCAGCCAAATGAGAGAGAGAGAGAGAGAGAGAGAGAGAGAGAGAGAGAGAGA
>JANHMN010000024.1:7541636-7552580 GCA_030674055.1 Rhabdomys pumilio | reverse complement strand
CTATGGTTGGGAGTCACTGCATGAGGAACTGTGTTAAAGGCTTGCAAAAATCGCAAGGTTGAGAATCACTGCTTTAGTGGTTTTACTGCTCCATATGAAGGAGAAAAGGAGAGATTCCTTCCTTCCTTCCTTCCTTCCTTCCTTCCTTCCTTCCTTCCTTTCTTCCTTCCTTTTTTCCTTCCTTCTTTCCTCTCTCCCACTTTTTTATCATTTTATCCCCTCCCTTCCGCTTCCCCTTCCCCTTCCCTTCTCTTTCTCTCTCTTTGACCAAGCTAAGATACATTTTACCACAGTAAAGAAAACTGAAGGGTCACCTAATATTGAGTAGAAAATGCCAAGACAAAGAGGCTTAATGTAGTTGGTCCAACTTCTCATCAGGTAGATGAGCTTAAACCGAGCTTGTTACTATTGATAATACTGTTGGATCCTCTCCTACACATTTGAAAATGGGTCAGCGAGTTTAATCATCACCATAAAATCGCAGTACCTCTGGGAGTCTGTTGTTATTAACCACAATTTGCAGGAGAGAGACTGGCACACAGCGAAGAGGTAAGGTAACTTACCTAAGCAAATAAGAGTCAAATCCAGTCTACCCTAGACACTCATGCTGAATGTCCTATCTTACTAAAAAATCCAGTGATTAACCTATGAGTTCTCAAAAATTCATTTATCCAGACCCTAGATCCTGGAATTCAGAAGAATCAACTCTGTCTTTTTTCTTACTAGGAAAACTTGCAGGTCCTGTATAAGATAGCGGAAGCTACAAAATGTGGCAGCGATCGATGTCCTGATGTT
The DNA here is from genome assembly GCA_030674055.1 of Rhabdomys pumilio. Lineage (NCBI taxonomy): Eukaryota > Metazoa > Chordata > Mammalia > Rodentia > Muridae > Rhabdomys > Rhabdomys pumilio. The sequence continues at coordinate 7,551,785 of JANHMN010000024.1, read as the reverse complement.
TAAGAAGTGAGCCTCCGAGGGTCTGGAGCCTGGTCACGTAGACGAGAGTGGCCTGGTCATCGTAGAATCCTTCAGGCCACATCTCACAGTAAGTGTTGGGCATAGATAGCTTTTAAGACAGCTTTCTCACTGTGAGCTTTCCTACCCACCCCCAAGCAGATGTGGTTGTGACATCTGTATTCATCACTCAAGAGCCAAAAGATGGTGTGCTTGCTTTGCTTTAAATTTCAGTGATAACTTTGGATCTGTTGCTCTGCCTCTGTTCTTTCCAGAAATATCTTTCAGTACTAGACTCAGACTTCTAACTAGGCGTTGTTGAAGGAAGGAGTGAACGACTTGGTGTAATGTCAACTACCCATTGGTTTAGAGTTCTAGAATATAGGTACAACATCGGATTGCTTCTCGATTAACACCCAGCTCTGTCTTCTCAGGTCCATCAGGCAAATGAGATAACTATGTTGTCTATTTAGGTTCTGGAAAGAACTTAAATTTTTTTTTTTTTGTCAGGTATACTCCCTTGTTAGCCTGTTGGGCATATAGGCTGCTGCAATTGCCAAGGTGATGTTTCTTCCCATGCACTCCAGACTGGCATCTTCTACACTCATCTTTTCTCCTCCAGGCTCTCCATAGACAGTATCATCTCTAAGACTTGTCTTTGGCTGGAAACCTCTGATTTTATTTCTTTGATCTAGAACAAACAGTCCTGCAGTTGTGACAGGCACAGAAACAGGAGACAGAGAGAGAGATCACTTCCTATCAGTCCATATGTTGTGGGGCCAAATCCATTGCCAAATTTGTCTTAAATTCAAAATATTGTATTGGCTCAAAAAAATTAATACTTCTGACTGTACCCACCTAATGAGATGCATTCGAAAGAGAGATAAAATGTGCCTAGCTACCTAAGAGTTGTCTGTGGAAGCAGAGATAAGAGTACTAAGCTAAAAAGCAGGATCTAGGATGAGTATCTTAGGCCAGAACACCCAGTTATTCAGGGAACATGGATGGCTGTTCTCCTTCCAAAGTCAAATTTATTTCCATTTTACCCTGTGTCGGTTTCTCTTTGGATGGACAGACTCAAGCAAAGTTTGGAAGAAGTATACTGAGATCTGATACAATTCGAGATGTGGCTAGGGTGTGTGGTACTGCTGAGTCTCTTTACTCCAGAGGCTGAGGGAGTGGGATGGGACAACCATGCGAAATCCCATGGCTGGGAAAGGATTCATCTGTCCTATAAATAAACAAAGCAGGAACTACTCTGGGGTGGAAATGAGTGTTCTGTTGAGATGATATCCTCACCAGGGGCCATACCTGTAGCACCCAAAACATTTCCTCTAAGATCTCCCTTTATTCCTGTCACGTCTGCCGCTTATCAGTCCGGGAAGTCTCCAGAAAGAAACGAAGAGAATCCCTTCTTCTTTCTCTTCTCCTTCCCCAGAGGAAGGCTTTTGCCTCGTTAAGATAACTATTCTCTGACTGAAGAAAGTTAAAATGGAAACGAAGAAAGTGCAAAGGTGCCGTGCTTCTGCAGACTTTAACTACAGGTCTTTGTGCAATAAATGATACTAATTACAGGACAGGGATGCTTAGATTTATTCCAGGTCTGCTCTTGGGAACTCTCCATGTTGGATCTGGTGTTCTAGCACATAGAGCTCATCAGGTGTCTGAGAGCCCACTGCAGCTGCTAGCAGAGAGCTCCAGGGAACACAACACCCTCCAAATTCTCCCAAGATGCCACTTGTGAGGAGCAGGTGTGCACACTCACGACTGACAGTGTCCGTACTTCTTTAATACAAATCAGAAGTTCAGTGCTGCGCGGCTAGTCCATTTTATTTCAGCACCTCCTTTTCTGTAGGCATCAGGTACATTACAGACAAGAAAATTGGGTTTCAGAAATAGCACCTGTCGGAGAATGGCAGGCAGCGCCCCCCGCCCTCGTCAGCACCAAATGGTCTTAATTAACTTTGGACACTTCTGTGCCTCACACTTTATTTCTGAATGTTATTGAAAGTTGTCAGAACTTGTCTCACTTTTCCCCCCTTTTATTATTAATGTGTAAATACAATGCCTCAGGAGTGTTACTAAAACACAGAATCTAATCCCGGGAGATTAATTTATAAACGCAGCATAGGGTGAAGTTACATCCTGGTGACTGCAAATTGATGTTTGTAAGAGCCACAAGCATCAGCCTCTTCAAACCCATAGGGATTCAGAAGGCTAAGGGGGCTGATGGGAAAGAGCCAGGACTAGCCAGCTGGATACTATCCCTAGGACATAGCACCTTGGGTCCCTCCAGGTGAGCTGGAGAAGACTAAGGTTACCTTCCCTTCCTGATGAGGCAGAGCCCCTGCAAGGCTGTCCATCCATTAACCAAGTCCCTGAGCATTTATTGAGCACTTACCCCACATCAATCTATGCTCGGCTCAGTGGGAATCAAAACAAGCAAAGCAGTACTTACTGCTTGCCATGACCTTATCCTCGTGGAGAAAATCAGATGTACACATTTGAAACAACTGCTGGTTCCAGCAAGTACGGGATTTGGGGCTGTGAATTTTAAGTGTACAGTTTCCATAGAGCAGAGAGTCGGTGTGGAATATAATGATCAGGAAACTCCAGAGGGATGAGTTGGGGGTAGATTGCTTGGGTGGGGTACACCGATCTTAAACATAAGTCAGGAGAATTAAGGGTGGGGTGCCCAGAGATCATCTAGAAGAACAGAGAAGACCTGCCTGTGGTCACTGCCGCGACCTCTCTGTCCTCTGGAGAGCTCTGAACGATGAGGATAAATCAATGGCTCAGAAGCTATACCCTATGCAAACTTGGGACGATGCTTGTCTAAGACCTGTAGCTAAATCATCCCTGGCCCAGTGTCATCTACCTGAGTCCATGGGGGCTCTGAGCACAGAGGAGTTCAGCCCTTCCAATAAAGCAGTAAGAGCACCCAAGTGAAGGGGAGCAGGGGTGGAGCAGAGATACCTGTGGCTTGGGGTTCATCTGGGCAGGGGTTCTTGATGGGCGGGGAAAGGGGAGCAGGGCCTTCCATTTTGAGGTTATTGATATTCCCTGTAGTGACCAGGGACTTGTAGTTCACGGGGACAACTGTTTTCAAGCCAGGGTTTATTTAGCTCCTACGGGCTAAGTATGCACTGGGTCTCACTCTTTCTACCATTGCCTCCCACCTGCCGGTCAGCTTTTGTGTTGTTGCAGACCCTTCCTGGCCTCTTACCTAAGTGGGTTTGGAGTAGGAGAGTGGTACAGATTCTGTACACAAGTCTGAGGTCATCCCAGGCCAGTGGAAAGTCAGCAGTTAGATGAAGAAGAAAGAGATGCTGTCTGGGATGTACACCTAAGGAAAAGAGCAGCCAGGACAAGGTAAGGCAGTCTTTCCCTGGCCTTCCTTTCTCCAGTCAGACTCCAGAAAAAAAATGGTGGCTGTTCCAGGGAGCTCTCATTATAGCTGGGGCCGGATACCCCAATCCAAGGGTCATCAGGACCAGGCCGACATGTGCCAGGAAAGAGCAGGCTCTCAAGGGTGCCAATGATGAACAGCCCTACCCATCATGCCATGGGTGTGGAGGAACAGGCCACCCACTGCCTTCTCCCTGGTTCCTACATGTACAGTGATTCTATCCCTCAATGAGTCCTTGGGTACAGGGTCCTCCAATTTCACTTTTACACCCACGTCGGTCACCTCATCTGCTGCACCAAATCTGTACCACCTTTTCTGGGCTGAGATAGCCTAACAGTTTACCTGAGTCCTCCTTGGGGGCCCTGGAGAAGAACGAAGAATAGGGCTGGAGAGGTCCAAATGAGAAGAGAGAGAAATGTTGCCACTTCTTTTCCTAGGAATTCAGAGTCGGAAGAAACCAGGGCCTAACCATCCACTTTAGCAAAAGGAGCAGCTCATCCTCAGTTTCCTCCCTGGGAGTTTGAGAGGGGCTGAGGGAGAAGGGAGAGGATGAGACAAGTGGAGGCCAGACCCAAATCCTATGTTAACCTTTCTCTTGGGCAGGATCTCAGGTCTTAGGGATTTAGAAGGCCAGACCATGACCCCTCTCTTTCTCTTTTCTCCCTTCTTGTCAGTCATGTGCTGGCTACCTGCTCCTTCTCCCCAACAATGCATAAATACTACAACCCAGTTCTTAACCAGTGAAGGACTAACTGAGCATGCTGGTAGAGGAGTGGGAGACATTCACCTAGCAGGTATTAAATAAACATGCTCCTGACTAGGGCTTGTCATTGGTCCCTGCTTCCTGCAGAAGTGAGACCCAGAGCAATAGACCATCGGCCTGGTACACAGAGGCCGTGGTCCCGGCAGCTCAGTCCTATTAGCTGGGCTGGTGGGAGGCAGCCACTGCTTTTGAGAACCCAGACAACTGAACCGATTGAGGGGCCGCACTTTGGAGTTGCTGCCAAACAAATCTCAGGCCGGCAGCCTCATGCCTTTCCTCTGGTCTTAGCCGACTTGCTGGAACTGCCCTTCAGAGGAGGCTCACAGCTTCCTCGTGGGGCTATGGATTAACCCCTAAAATCTGAGTCTTGTTTGCAGAATTCTCTCTGAAGCTGAGAGAGCCTCTAGAGTCTCTTGTTCCTGCTGCTGGTTGGCAAGGGAGACCCATGAGGTCATATGTGGCTGGCAGTGGCTCAGCCTCTGGCCTTGGATACACATACCGTGCCTGGAAATCTGCCAGGAAACAGTGCTCACGTGGCCCAGCCTGTCAGTCCTCCCTTCCCCAGCTAGCTCTGTGTGGTTACAGAGCCTGCCTTAACTGGGCATTGAGGGCACCAATGTACCTCTCCATGTAGGGAGCATGCTGCATTTGAGTGTCTGTCTACAGACTCAGAGACCAGACTGCAGGACATCCCTTTCTTTAATCTGTCCTGAACTGGTCTTGGTCTCATTCACACTGCTGGGCTCTCTGTCTTGTGTCCTGTATTAACTCCTCAGTTCCAAAACGGATTGTCATGCTGGGCTCTTTCCTGGTCCTTCCCTCTCCCATTCTAGATTCCTGAGTCTGCTCTCTTAGTTTGCTGAAGCTATAGAGGCCACGTTCTGCTGTGGATTATTGTCCAGAGCTATGCCCATACTGTCAGTTGGCCTTTGAGGGTCTCTGTCGACTACTTCCACTAACATTGCTGGGATGAATATTGACTACAGCCTGGACAAAGCTCACCCCCATCTGCTAGCTCCGTCCATCTTCTGTAGCCCACCTGTCAATCTTCCTATTGCTGTACCATCTCTATGTATGTGCTAACTTGCAGAGAAAGAAGAACAGCAAGCATCCCTGTCCATTCCATCTGAGAGTTGTACACACAGCCTTCTGAATTTCAAACCCCTTACAGCCTATGCTGGGACCTTCCCTTCCTCTGTCTCCCATGGATGGGGCTCTTATTTGGAAATCTGGGAATGATGAGAGTGGGATCTAGGGCAGTCTCTCCACTTAACTAGGAGCTTCCCTTGATCCAGGTACTATTCTAGGCATCAGGAAGAATAAAGATGGCTCCTAGAGATTGTCTTCAAGGTGGAAAGCCAGTAACGAGATACTGTTATGTCTCATTATGGAGGCAGCAGAAGAGAAACCTCTGGGAGCACCATGTTCTGATTTTTCTCAAGTCCAGTGGCCTCTCAGTCTTACTCTAAGCAGATGAAACTGTCAGGAGACAACATGAGAAGAACAGAACAGAGGTGGGCACCAGAAGAGTGTGTGCACTGGGAAAGCTCTAGATCCTCATGCTATGTGGGTGGCTTTGTGCAGTATGGACATGAATAACACCTAACCTGTAGCCCATGGACCTGGGCAAGTTATACAGTAATAACTCTAATAAAGGATGGATGGACAAATGTGCTATGATGTGTTCCAGTCGTATTATTAAATAGGGGGAGGTGTACTTGGCTGAAGAGTTTCATGGAAAACATCATGGAGCTTTCTATGGTTACATATCTTTGCATTTGTGTTGCATATGGACCAGGATAGGAAATTATTATTTGCCAATGGCTATTTCTGTGCTTGAGTATCTACCCTTCCTGTTGACAAACCCCCCACCCCCCGACCTTGGGTATAAATGCCAAATATTTCTTTTGGAGAAACTTCTTTCCTGCAACATTCAGTTTTCTCTAGATGGACTTTAAGTAAACCAGTATCACATTCCTGACTCCAGACATGGAGACTGGTTCAGGATTGAGTATATAATCCAATTTACCCAATCAATGCCTAGTTTACAACCTGGATGATGGGGCGGGAATGAGATGCCTTTTCTCTATTGGAGTCCAGATAGTGGTGATGGATACAGCTTCAGAAACTTGTGCCCATGGAGTCGGGACTTAAACCCAGCCAGGAAACAATGAGAGAACTCAGGTCCGAGGACCGTTTTATGTGTCACTTCCAGGCATCTGTAGTCAAGTCTACTTTGAAATTTGCGGATCACACAACCTAGGAGATTCCATGTCTTTTGGCTCTTTGGTTGAAATTTCTTTCAATTGTTACTTGGGACCCAGAAAGGTATGACTGATCTGTGCTTACGGCACCCTTCCCATACACAAAGCTCTGGATTCTATAGATGCAACTAAAGCCTCTTACTTTGATAGGTACTGATGTTGAGACTATAGGATGCTGACCTTGGGATGAAAATCTAAGGAGCTGAAGCAGGGTCTTATAGGGCCCCAGACTTCAAGGGTAACAAAAAAAAAATTGAAGTGTCAATCAAATTAACAAGTTTTAGTAAAATGCTAAGCTCCTCTTCTGGGATGTTAGCCCTCTTCTTCCCACTCCTATTGGTGTAGCTGTTGGCCTTCTCAAAACAAGGGGAAAAGCATGATTTTATTGTTAGCAGCTGTGTAAATTCATGGGCTAGTTAATTTGTGTTTATGCTTCTGGTGTATGAGTTACTTCTCTCTCTCTCTCTCTCTCTCTCTCTCTCTCTCTCTCTCTCTTGGTTTTTCAAGATACGGTTTCTCTGTGTAGTCCTGGCTGTCCTGGAACTCACTCTGTAGACCAGGCTGGCCTCGAACTCAGAAATCTGCCTGCCTCTGCCTCCCAAGTGCTGGGATTAAAGGCGTGCACCACCACCGCCCAGCCTTGTATCTATTTTCTAAAACACCATGACCAAAGCAACTTACAGAAGAAACAATTCAGTTGGCCTTATGGTTCCCAAGGATCAGAAGTCTATCGAGGTGGGGAAGCATGGCAAGCAGTAGGCATGGTGATAGGAATAGCAAGCAAAGAGCCCTCATCTTAACTTAAAGCAGGAAGAAAAGAGGGTGAACTTGAAATGGCACAATCTCTCCAAATCATCCTTTATCCAAATCATCATTCTTCCTTCCTCCATCAAAGCCACATCTCCTAAGCCTCCCCAAACACCACCACCAACTGGGGACCAAGTGTTCAAATGCCTGAGACCAGGAGGGGACATCTTATTAAAACTATTACATTAGTTATTTATGTAAGTCATTGGGGGTAAGAAGAGAGCAGGTCCCCCAGCAGGACAAGGGACAATGCATGAGATAGTGAGATGCTTTGAGTCAACAGATGCTGTGCTGATGCTTATGCAGCCTTTGGTTGACAACGAGATTTTTGGTTCAGCTCCAGACTTGTCCTATTCATGCCTGAGGATGCTCTGGGCATGGGAGAGTTAATGACCAACCTTCTCCAGAAATAAAAAGGCTTCAATAACAAAACCCAATAGCATGGAGGGAAGAGATACACGTTACCAGCCACAGAAAGCTTAAAAAGGAACCCACCCACAGCTCCCGCTACAAATGCTTTTAGCCCTACGTTAAATCTTCCCTCTAATGGCACCCCTGTTAAACGAGATATGTCACCCGACCTGAGGAGGCTGACTTGAAAGGCAAATAGTTGGAAGTGATTCCACACGTTATTAGTGAGAGCTGTTCTCACATTTCCGGCAAAAATAATGGAGCCGAGGTCTGAAGAGATGACTAATACCTCCCCATTACTGACCCAAGGCCGGGCATTACATTGTCATCCTGGCTACTCTGCTGGCCTTGCGAGCATATATTTCTGTGCTTGTCCTTTGGGTGCTTTGTGCTAGACAGCTAGGTTCATGTTAACCTAGGCTGCCTGGCTTATTGGGAAGAGGGGACATTCTACCGTTGAGGCAGGGCAGGCAGGACAAGGCCACCCTGGGCAGAAATACTCTGCTCTGATAATTGGGGTGGTACTTTAGCCCCACGAAGGGCAGCAGCAAACCTGTCCCTGAGACATAGGGATCTGTCCTGATCCTCCTTATATCTCTGGCTTTCTCTCATCTTTATCAGCTCTCACGGACATTCTGCAGGCTTCTTTCTGGAAAATTCTCTAGATCTTAATCTTAATCTCTCTTGTTAAAATCTTGACCCTCACCAGGCAATGGTAGTACAAGCCTGTAATCTCAGCACTTAGAAGGTAGAGGCAGTCGGATCTCTGTGAGTTTGAGGCCAGCCTGGTCTACAGAGTGAGTTCCAGGACAGCCAGGGCTATGCAGAGTAACTCAAAAAGAAAGAAAGAAAGAAAGAAAGAAAGAAAGAAAGAAACAATAAAGAAAATAAAAACCATTAACACTCATCTCCTTTTCCTTTCAATAGGATAGGAGAATATAACTCTTACTGATTATTTAAGTTCTTTTTGTCTTTCTTCTTTTTGAGACAAGGGCTTACATAACCTTGACTGGCTTCCAACTGACTACATAACCAATGATGACTTCGAATTCCTGATCTCCCTGCCTCTGCTTTCTTCTAGGACTACACGCACCCACCTGACAGACTTTAAGGAAGGACTTAACACTTGTGAACATTTGCTCAGAGGGGACTATGTGCCAGTCTGTCTCTGGGTCTTGCTTTTCACACACAGTGGCTTGGGTCAGTGATGACCGAGGTGTTGATGTTTCTAGTGAACACATTACATTCTTGTCTCTCCTGACTTCTCAGTAATATTTCACCTCACTGGCCATTCTCTCTATTGAAATATCTTTCATTTGTCTGCCACAACGCTCTTTCCTTTCCTTCTTTCTGCCTGGAGACATCTTCCCAGTCTTCTTTGTGAGTTCTTTCTCTCCTGTTAAACATTTGTATTTGTGGGGTTTCCCCAAGACTCACTACCCATCTTTTTGTGACTCTATTGTTCCTCCAAAGGTGTTCTCTCCCAGGTGATTGACCCTGAAATAGCACCCATACACCAATGGGTTTGTCCAGATATGTATGTCTTTGGAGTCCAGGGCCACATTCACAGCCATGCACATGACACCTCTGCTTTGAAGTCTGTACACTGCCTCCAGCATGTTTGTTACAAACTGAAACCTGCTGTTCTCACACACAGTCTTGGCCCTCTTCCTCTGTTTCTTTTCTCCAAGTACAGAAAGGCTACACTTCTGTTTGTCCAAGCTAGAGACCCAGAATTGTCCTTCTCTCTGTTCCCCTTATTCTAACTTATCAAGTCTCTGTTCATTTTGCTTCCCGGTGATTTCTTGGCTCTCTCTCTTCCTTAGCCTTTAGTCTTTGTCACCATCATAGCTAAAGCGTCATGGATTTTTGATGACATATCCCTAGCTTACTAAGCACGTGGGAGTCCCTGCAGTTGTTCACACTGAAGAGGACTTTTGTGTGTGTGTGTGTGCAACCCACACTGGGTCACAATGTCTTTCTGAAAGCGCATTGGTTTTCAATGGCTCCTAAGTAACTAGTCTCTTCATCATCTGCCATTTCCTTGACCTATGTATAGGTATGTGTATATGATGTATATGATGGATATGATGTATATGATGATGATGTTGATGATGTTGATGATGTATATGATGATGTATATGATGTATATGATGTATATGATGTTGATGATGTATATGATGTATATAATGTTGATGATGTATATGATGTTGATGATGTATATGATGTATATGATGTTGATGATGTATATGATGATTTATATGATGTATATGATGCATATGATGTTGATGATGTATATGATGTTGATGATGTATATGATGATGTATATGATGTTGATGATGTATATGATGATGTATATGATGATGTATATGATGTTGATGATGTATATGATGATGTATATGATGTATATGATGTTGATGATGTTGATGATATTGATGTTGATGATGATGTATGTGATGTATGTGATGTATGTGATGTATGTGATGTATGTGATGTAT
>JANHMN010000024.1:7511265-7539647 GCA_030674055.1 Rhabdomys pumilio | reverse complement strand
TCCTCCTCTTCCTCCTCTTCCTCCTCTTCCTCCTCCTCCTCTTCTTCTTCTTCCTCTTCCTCTTCTTCCTCTTCTTCCTCTTCTTCCTCTTCTTCTTCTTCTTCTTCTTCTTCTTCTTCTTCTCTCTCTCTCTCTCTCTCTCTCTCTCTCTCTCTCTCTCTCTCTCTCTCCAGATCACATGAGGACATCAGGTATCCTGTTCTGTCACTCTCTATTTTATTACCTTGTGACAAGGTCTTTCACTGGCCTGGAGCAAGGCCCAGCCATTTTCCTGTGTCTGTCTTCTTCTTGGATTACATGTGAATACAGTCACAACTCATTTTTTTTTTTAATGTGGGTGCCCAGGATTTGAACTCAGGTCCTCATGTTTGCATAGCAAGTGCTCTTATCTTTTGAGCCATCTTTCCAGCTACAGCATAACTTTTCCTTAGTTTTTAGAAGTTTAGAGCCCTGCTCAAAGGGCCAACGATGCCATATTGGGAGCCTTCCCAGCCTTGCCCCAAACATTTGGCTGCATCTCTTGTGCCCCATGCCTTTTCTTTTAACCACCCCCAAACTTCTCAGGGTTACAGAAGTATATCCTATTATTTAAGGCCTGGGCTGTTCTGCCTGGGGAACTCCTACTCATCCTTCTAAGTCCTGGTCCATTATGCAAAGTTCATTGTTGCATCCAGCAAAACTGTTTTGACTGCCTCATTTTTTTTTTTTTTTGCACTGGCCTTAACTGTAGCATTACTCATGCCTCCTATTCTAATGCTTCACTCACATATTGATTTTCTCCCTGGCCTTGGATCTCCTTAAGGACGGTAAGTGTGTGTTCATATTCTTTTTTGTCTCCATTCCCCAGCACAGTGCTCAGAAATCATTAAATATTCAGTAAGTGTTGGATGAGCGCGTGAAGAGCCACCCAATAAACACCTTTCTAGTGGCTTACATTCGATGAGATCGTAGGACCCTGGACCCTGTTGTGAAAGTTCACTCTGCTGTGCCCTCTGACACCCCGCCGTCTACAGTCATGTTGTCCTGAATGTGTTAAGCACTTACAGGAGTCGGTGGGAACTCAGCCCATTGGCCCAGCCATTGTCTAGGCCACTTTGGTGAGTGTCCACTGCTGCCTCCCTCTCAGAAGCCAAGGCTTCCCCTTCAATCACTTCTCTGCCCATCTCTGTCGCTCCACCAATACTTACATTGCAGTTATTTCTACATAGAGAAGGCCTTGATGTAACCATGCTGTGCACTTAGGTAAGACCCAGGGCTGCAGGCGCATACCACTCAATTCATTTGGCATGGATGTCTCTGCTTGTTTAGGGAGCCCCATCTCAGCTGCTCTTGCTTTCAACTCTGAGTCAGCTTTGACTTTGCTTCCCTTCACCAAAGGAAGGCAGGCCTCTTTCTCTCTGCTCCCCGAGTTGATTTCTCCATAAAACTACCTGGACCCCACTCAGGTCCTTTGCACAGAGGCTTCAGAGCTACAGTGACACCCTCTGTTCCCTGGGTGTGAAGAAGGCAGGGTTAGCTTCCTGAATATAGCCCTGTTGGATCTTGTCTGAAAGCTTTTTCAAGCTTCCTGCCTTGTCAAACCCTTCTCATCTCTACAAGTTCTAAAACTTCATCATCTTTCCCGAGTCCCTGTTTTCTCCACAAGTCCTAATGTTTCTTACAACGCTGACCTCAACAACGCTCCATCTGCTCTTCCTGGCCCTGCCTCAGAACTGCTGATCCAAGCACTTATTTTCCTCACTGATCTCTATCTTAGCAGGATAAAATGAAATGCTTTCTCACTTATTGGGTGGCAAAATTTATTTTATTTATTGATAATGTTCTGCCCTAAAAGACGAAGATTTCAAACCATTTGCAAAGATGTAAGTCATATTAGCAGAAGAGAGTCAAACAAAAATAAATAAAAACAAACAAACAAACAAAAAAAGTAGAAGCAATAGGCCATCAGAGCTAAGGGGCATTGGTGTCATCCTGGGTGGATTAAAAACTACCAGGGTGTCACGGAGACCTAGCTCCCTGCTAGGGGTAGCCACGGGTGTCACTATGAGCCATTCACAGTCAATACCATGGTCAAATGAGATCAGCTACAAAGACCAATAATCAGAAGACAAAAATAAATCTAAATCTCTCACGAAAATGTCAACGTTTAGTGTCAAAAATAAAGAAAAGTTTCTGCTATGAGCCTTGAGTGTAGCTTCAGTCCTCATGGGTCCCTCCACACGTCCTCCTAATGAGAAGACATGAGCGCATGCCAACCTCTTGGAGATGGTGAGACAATGTCCAAGCTTGAATGTAGAGATCCTGGAGTTTACGCAGACTTGCTTTTCTAGGCATGGTTATGAAGCTGTGTGAGATGAGAACTCCAAACTACAGAACTTCCCCTCTCACAGGTGGCTACTCTCAGGTCAGAATCCAAAGGCCATCACCCAGGATACATACACACAGGCTGAAAGTGCCACATCCCTCCCTGTCTTTTCAAAAGCATCCTTAGAAAACAGATGCAGGCATTTCAGACAGGAAGTGTGAAAGGAGTCCTAGCCTGGGTTATCCATCAGTCTGCAGGGCAAAGCACCATTACTGAACGTCTCATGAATGCCCCAAACAAAGGATTACAGGAGTCTAAAGCTGTAGCAATTCCATCTAGCAGGTATGTCAAGAAAAGGTGGTGGGAATATTTGAGCTGGTTAGGAATGGACTCAAGGAAAGGCCAGGGGCACTTTCATGCAGAGGAAAGAGAGTAGGCAAAACTCAGTTGTGGAAAAGCAGTGCTTGTTCAAGAAAAAGCAAATAGATTAGATCATTTGGAGCGTACCCTGTGTCAAGGAAATAGTAGGAGAGTAAGGCCAGAAAGGTAGGTTGGGGACAAATTAGGGAGGGCTTTGAATACCAGACTGATGAGAGTGAGCTATGTTCAGTAGGCAGTGGGGAGCAGTTGAAGACGTTAGAACCCCAGAATGATGTGATCAAAGGGGTGCTTGAGGAAGATTAATTTAGTTGTGGTGTGTAGAATGGATTAGAGAATAGGAGTATGGCCCAGAGTGCAGTACATAAAGGACAGCTTATAAATGCCTGTTGAATAAAATGTTTGAACAGAGCAAAGGAGAGGCCATTGTGAACATCTCCTCACAAGAGGGAAAAGGTCTTAAGGCAGTGATGAGGAGGGTAGGCTATAAATGCTTGTGACCAGCAGAGGAGACATGCCAGTGGGAAGACCTGCTGTGCAGATGAAAGTCATGATTGCTCTTGAGTGAAGCCTGAGCTAGCAGGGAAGTTGTGGGCCCTCTCTTATAAGAAGGGGGTCAGAGGAGGTCAAAGGCAACACTTATGAAATGGTTTGCCAAGTGCTTGGAGTGTGCTTGAACTCTGGTAGCTTTGAGTTGACCCCCACCATATCACCTACCCCACCCTTCCTCTCTTTAGAGAAGTCACATCAATTGTGTGATTCTAATTACCTGTCCACCATCCCTTGTAGAAGCAGACTTCAGCCCCTGGGCATAGCGATTAGCCCAAGAATGGTCACAGGATCCTACTTGCTTGATAGGAATACTCTTCTGAGATTCCTGAGGAACTGGGGCTGGTAGGCCAGGCTTTGGAACACAGTGCCTCTGCAGGAATGCAGTCTGGAATGGGGTATAGGATACGCTGAGTATTATCTCCAGCAGTGTCTACTCTTCAATGCTGGGAGAAGAGTGTCCCATAGACCCATAGCAGAAGACAAGAATAGCAGAGGAGTGGACAGACTGAGTTAGGACAGGGCCTGGAGTGGAAGGAGAAGCCAGAACAGGAGGGTTCTGAGAACTGCGTTCTATGTTGCAGACAGGCAGAGCACACGGCTCAGAACATATAGTAGGATGAGTGGTTATTTTCTCTTTTCTCACAGCTGATTTAGAAAGGAGTGTGTGAGTGTGTGTGTGTGTGTGTGTAACTATGTGTGGTGTGTGTATGGTATAGTGTGTGTCTATAGTGTGTATGTGTATGTGGTGTGGCATGTGTGGGTATAGTGGTGTATGTATGGTATAATGTATTTGTGTGGGTGTATATATGTGTGGCATGTGTGTGTGTGTGGTGTACCTACGTTGTGTGTATTTTGTGTGGTATATATATGTATGTGGTGTGTATTTGTGTTGTGTGTGTGTGCAAGTGTGTAGTGTGTGTCTGTGTTGTATGTATTGTATAGAGTGTGTGTGTATATGTGTGAGTCTGTATTGTGTAGATTGTATATGGTGTGTGTGGTACTGTGTGTGTGTGGTGGGTGTACGATAGACTGTCTGTGCCATGTGTGAGTATGTGGTGTGTGTCTGTGTTGTGGGTATTGTATGTGGTATATGCATATATGGCATTTATGTGATGTAGTGTGTGTGTGTGTTCATGTGTATATCCATGCCTGTGCACATATGGAGGTTATAGGAAACTTTGAAGCCCCTAACCTATCTTCCATGGCCTTATCCTCTTGAGACAAGGTTTCTTATTGACCTGGGTACTAGTTGCCAACCAGCAAAGTCCAGTGACCCTCCTATTTCTGCTTCCTACAGTACTTTGGTTACAGGTCTATTAGCCATTTCTGGCTAATTTATGTGGTGGTGGAATTGAAACTCAGATCTTCATACTTGCAAAGCAGGTTCTCTGATTCACTGAACCATCTCTGTAAACCCTGGAGAGAATCCTTAAGATGAGAACTGTAGTTTGGAGAAACGTCCTCTCTGGGCTTACATATTAAAGCTTGGTCTCACAGTTGTCATCCCAGAAGGCGGACATCGTACCAAATGGGAGGGTTCTAGGTCATTGGAGGAATATTCTTGATGGGAATTTGGGGATTCCTTTCTCTTCCTGTCTTGTTTGTACTTCCTGGCTCTCGAGAAGGGCAATTTTGCCACGTTCTCGTGCCATGGTGTGCTGTTTTGCCAGAGGTTCAGAACAATGAGCTGAAGTCACCCAACATTGTTCTACAACTTCCAAAATTTCAAGGCAAAATAACCTTTTTCTTTTTATAAATCACTTGTCTCCGGTATTTTGTTACAGTAATGGAAACCTGAAATAGCACAATGAATATTGTGAATATTGTTTCGATTCCTCTTATCAGGCTCTACATTAGATGAGGAGTCCTCAATTCATGTCTGAGTTGGTTTTCTCTTGCAGTGATAAATATCATGGCCAGAAGCAACTCAGGGAAGAAAAGGTTAATCTGGCTCACACTTCCGTCTCCCAGTCCATCACCGAAGGAGGCCAGGACATCAAACCTGGAGGCAGGAACTGAAGCAGAGGCAATGGAGGAGTGTTTAATCCTTCTCGCTTGCTCAGCCTGCTTTCTTATATGACTCAGAACCACATGCCCAGGTCAGGCACCACCCACAGTGGACTGGACCCTCCAGAGCCACTCATTGATCGAATAAATGTCCCACACAATTGCCCACAGGACAATCTTACAGAGGTGTCTTCTTAAGAGAGGTTCCCCTTCATCCCTAGTTTGTGTCAACTTGATACAAAACAAACCAGGACAGTCCATTTGCACATTTTCTTTCTTTGTTTTTCTTTATTTGTCTTAACTTTACCTGTTCTCTCCATTGCTGGCTTTCAGGCTAAACCTGCCAGTGTCCTCTCTCTCTTCCATGTGGCAGCGAAAGATATTTAGGGACTAATTGGCCTTTGGTTAAACATCAAAGACCATGAAATTCCATCACCCAAGTAAGGGAAGAACGCAGCCCAGAATTCGCTTCCTCTAGGGCAGCTGCCTGCTGTCCTTCTGGCCTGATTCCCTTTATATCTGTGCCCTGAGCCCAATGCCAGTCTAAACAGTTCGTTTTATGTCTGAGGGTTGTTGCTGTAGCTATCCCTCGACGTTTCTCAGGCTATCTAGACGCAAGTAACAGAAACTTAATTTGAGCTATGTTTTGCAAAATAGAGCATATGTCAGCAGATATTACAGGGAAATCTCACTTCTGTTGCATTAAAAACTCGAGTGCGCGCATGTGGGTGTGTGTAGGTGAGTGTATGTGAATGCATGCATAATGTATATGTCGGTGAGAAAGTTTACTTGTGAGTGTATGTGTTTGTGTATGAGTGTGTGGGAATGTTTGTGTATGTGGTTTTTACCGGTATTTGTGTGTGTGAGTGTGATTGTGTATAAGTGTTTGAGAATGACTGTGTGAGTGTGTAACATGTCAGTTTGTGAGAGTTTCTGATTGAGCTTGAGAGGGAGTGTGTGTAAGTGTATGTAGGTGCGAGTGTGTACATATGTGTACACATGTGTGCATGTCTCTGTGTGTGCAGATGTGTGCCATAGTGGGTACACGCAGGTCAGAGGACAACCCTAGATATGGGTCCTCAACTTCCACCTTGTTTTTATATACAGCTATCTGTTCCTGTGGTGCACCCAGGCTGCAGCCTGTGAATGTGGAGCGATGCCTTCACCTCCACTGCCCACTTCTTTGGTGGATGCACTGGTATTGTGGATTCCGCTGCCACTGCATCCAGCTTGTCACATGGGTTATGAGACCCCAGACTTAGTCATCTGGCTTGAACATCAGGTGCTTTAACTTCTGATCCATCTCTTCAGGTGACCATCAGGACCCGTTGTCCTCAAGAGCACAGTCTGTACATTTCTGCTGGGCTTCATCAGGTCTGTCTGTGTAGAGACTTTCTCCAGATGGCAGTGTTATGTCGATAGTCTCCCTCAACACCTGAAGACAAGGAACAACACAGCAAAGAGGCTCTGATTATTTAGACATGCTCCCATAACCATCCTTGGACTTACTGCTATGGCCCAGGGCCCAAGAAGCAATGACAGGCTGGACCTGCTGTAGCATGCCTTCAACCGTTACTGGGATGACTAGCGTCTCATTAGAATCATGTGACTGACAGGACAGAGAATCAATACTTCAAAGAAAAGAAGGACAGCGTAGGTGGTATTGGTGGGAGTCAATTCAGAACCATAGATATGTAGCCACACTCCTTTGGCATGGCAAACCATCTCTGTCAGCCCAGGGAGACATTATGCATAGCTGTCACTCAGAGCTTCCTCTCAGAATTAGTGGGCTGGCAGATGAGGTGGAAGCTGAGCTCTGAGGCTTTCCTCTCCTCCTCTCTGGCTGCACTTTGTGACAGCCATCATTCCCCTTGTGCAGGTAGCTCCTGATCTCCAGAGGCCTCAGGCTGTGGTGGCAGAAGAGGCTTAGATCAGGGCAGCAATGTGTGTGGGAGGAGAGGAAGAGCCAGCCAGGCTGCTGAGCTGAGAAAGATAAAGGTGCACTGAGGCAGGAGCCTGAGGGCAGCTTGCCCACTTGCTGCCTGCATGTGGCAGGTGGACTTGGTGCTTTCTTTGGGCTTGTGTTGACTTGCTCTGTGACCTTAGGCTACATACTTAATTGCTCAGGGCCTCTTCCC
Organism: Rhabdomys pumilio; assembly: GCA_030674055.1. Taxonomy (NCBI): domain Eukaryota; kingdom Metazoa; phylum Chordata; class Mammalia; order Rodentia; family Muridae; genus Rhabdomys; species Rhabdomys pumilio. The sequence goes on along the minus strand of JANHMN010000024.1, from coordinate 7,532,267 downwards.
TTCACTCTCATCTGGCAAGTCGGGGTAGTGACATGACCGAGGTAGCCGAAGCTGTGCCTTCTAAGGGGAGAAGCTAATTTGAAACTTGGTGCTATATAAGTGGCTCCCAGTCCTCTAGGTGTCTCAGGAGCCCATGGCTTGAAACCCAAAGCCTTTTGGGTAGAAAACAGGTCTCTCTAGATCTTGATTAAGAATTTTGTGATTTTTTTTTTTAACCTACAGAATTAGGGTGCTCTTCCAACTGAGTTGGAAAATGAACTATCCTTTGCACAGCGACAGTCGCAAGTGGCTGTGTGGTTTTCCAGAGTTTACAAACACGGACTCTAAAGCTGGGGTTTATAGTACTCCAGGAGCTCTAGGGGAGTACAGAAGTTTTAAAGTTCGCATTTTAAATGTGTGCACGTGTGTGTGTGCGTGCGTGTGCGTGCGAGGGCGCGTGCATGCGTGCGTGCGTGTGTGTGTGTGTGTGTGTGTGTGTGTGTGTGTGTGTGTGTGTGTAGATGTCTGAAGAGTACAGAAGAAGGCATCAGACAGATCCCTTGGTGTTTGAGTTAGAGGCATTTGTGAGTTGCCTGACATGAGTACCGAGAACCGAACTTGCGTCCTCTGTGAGAGGAGAACGACCCCTAACCACTGAGCATCATTCCCACCCCAGGTGTCAGGTTTTTATAACCCATGTTCCAACAGCCTCTTCTTACCAGATTAAGTGTGGGATGTGACCATGTGGTGTGCACGCAGAGCAGGCAGACTGCATGTCAGTTAGGGAGACAGCAAGGCAGGTGGGCCAAGTGGAAGGTCACAGCAGGCTTTACACCACACCTGCTGCACTTCAGAACCACAGTTCATGAAACTCAGGTACAGGGATAAGACTCGGAATTCTTCATCTGGATACAGTTAGAATGGCTTAATCATTAATGAGGTTTGCACATTGGGAGCTAAGTGTGATGATCTGAAACCACCCAACAAACCAATCTAATTCTCTGGATAAGTGTGGAGTATCCAGCCTCCACTTCCAACTCCGCCTACTCCTTCTCTTTCGACCTCCCTCTTCATCATGATCTGTTTGCTGGCACCATATGTACGTATGTATAGTCACCATATGCACGTATGTATAGTCACCATATGCATGCAGTTCCCATGGGCTCCAGAAGAGGGAGACAGATCCCTTGAGCTGGAGTTAACAGTTGTGAGCCACTGCCTAGTCTCTGAGAACCAAACTTTGCTTCTCTGCAGAAGCAGCAAATGCTCTTTGCTGCTGAGCCATCCATCTCTGCAGCCACAGAATCCAGTTTTCTTATCATCACAGTTAAGGTCTCTCATGGCCCTAGACTATCAGACCTAGACTCCCAGTGGTTTTAGTTGTCACCTACTCTGGATCCCTGTCATGGTCCCGCATTCCCATCTCTTAGCATATGGAGTTACTCCTGTGAGGAAAATGATTCTTTTTTTCCCTGTGCCCTTCCAAAATTCTTTTGGCCTTCAAAATTTGTACTGAGTCCCCCTCTTCCATAAAGCCTTCCAGGATTTTGCCAAATAGACAGGTAGAAGGGAGGAGTGCAAAATGTACTCTCAGAGCACATTTTCTTCCGTGTTACCTTCCTGTGCAATAGGCTTCTATACCTGAAAAATGTGGGACTAAGAATGAGACTCAGGAAAGTGGGGTACAGAGAAATTGGAAGTCACATTGGAAGTCTTCTCCTTACCCCATAACCTCCCCAAGGCCCTGTCCCCCGCCTATCTTAGAACCCATGATAGCTCTTGAATGGCTCAGTCCAACCCCACAAAGGGTAGAGCAGATGGAGCCCCCACCAAACATTTTTAGTATCTGTGAGATGATCTGTGCTGGGTGGGGCGTGGATGAGAGAGGCTTACCTAGCCCCAGGGCACTTTCCTTGCATTAGGGGAGGAGGAGGTTTGGAGAGCAGTGAGCACGAGTCTCTCTCATCCTCATCTCTGGATCTGTCAGCCTGACCAGAACGGGCATTCATTCTCAGAATAAATAATCAACTAAAAAAAAAATGTACCAAATTCATTTTCAAATTGGCTTGTCAGACTCACGCTTGTCCAGGACAAGTTTGTTGAATAAAATGTATCTTGGGGAGCAAGGTGAGCCAGCCTGTCTCATTCCCTTAGGGACATCCTGTAAATAAAGGCCATTCTGGAGGCCGGAAGCATAGAATTCCCCAGCATAGATTGAATTCTGGCTTTGTCTTAATGAACGTCAATATTTATTACCAAAGGCGTTGTGCTCCTCGGAGTGATAGAGCGTTTCCACATGTCAGCTCTTGCCTGTTGCCTTCCCAGGTACCAAATGCTATGTAATTGTTGCTCATAAAGGTGGCAGACAATATTGCCAAGGAAACTCACTCCTGGCTGCAAATCTCCATTGTCAAACACAGTAGGCTTTGCTTCTGCTCTGGACCTCAGTGTTCCTGATGCAGATTTTTCTAGAGGTCCTACTATGGTAGGAAGATACTCAAACACTGTTTGGCTTGAGAAAATGAGGGAGGGGTGGTCTTTTTGGGACCTTGAGTCTTTATGGGATGGTGACAGGCCTGAGAATCCAGAATGTGGTGAGTTACAGATCCTACCCTGCCACTGAGGGCTGGAGAGAAATGTGGGGATGATAGCTCACATGTAGGCATGGATCTCTGTTGGGCGGTGTTGTGGTCTCTGCACGTCTATCACTGCTCAGAGTGGCAGAAGCATGCGAATTTAATCGAGTTCCCTCCACGAGGTGCCAAAGACACGAGAAAGTCCATGGTTTTAAAGCTTTAATGTTATGGTGGAAAGTAGATGGATCTAGCTGTACCCCCACTTAGGTCAGGGCGGACCTGACTTAAATAGGGAGGAAGGAGGGTCTGGGAAAGGAATAAGTAATTAGCTACGCTCTCTGGCCTTTAGGTATTTCATTAATATGGAAATCTCTCCAGGGCCTGAGGCCTGTAATCATGCCCTCTGAATGGCACACATCAAATGGAGGTCTTAGACCAAGTCAGGACCCTGGGTTCTAGGGGTGGAGCCGAACACCTGCCATTGTTCCATCAGGGTCTGGGGTTCAAGACCTGTGCCTAACCAAGAACCAAGCTGTCCTTTTGCAGTCCCACAGAGAACAGTCACTTGTATATTTGAGACGGGCTTCCACTTTACCCATCCCTGCCACCTCATAATGCAAAGGAAGGCCCCAAGGCTCAGAGAGCTTTGTCAAGGTTACAGAGTCTCCAAGCTGATGCCCTTCACACCTCCTTGGAATCAAGCCAGGAGTTCAGAAGGACTCTGAACTGGCTTTGGGCTTCAAGATTGGGCGCTCTCAGCTGACGCTGTTCCTCAACTTTTCATAGGTCTGGGTTCTCTTGGGCACCAGGTCTTGCTTCCTAAAGTCTGTCTAGACAAGTCGCTCTCCCCAGCTGAAGCAAACAAATAACCTGCCCTAACCTTTCGTGGGGATGAAACTCTAGAAAACAACTCAAATTCTGCTGCCAAGCCAAACATCCTGGGAATAGCCATCCCAGATGGACAGTTTGCACACAGAATGGAGAACTCCAGGAAACAACCCACTTGTTGGTACTCGTCCCTTTGCTCTGGGTGCAGCAGAGAAGGCTTTGGGAGGGTGACGGAAAGTCAGTGATGCCTGAACGCTGGCTTCTGGTTCAGCTTCCTTTCTGCCAACTAGCTAAGGACAGAGATGGCCCTGGGGCAGAGGCACAAAATGGGTTTTTGAGAGTGATGTCATATGGTTCTCAGACACCAGATTGCTCTTGCAGAAACTGTCTGGCTGTTGTTCTGGGAGCTCTGCCGAGGAGAATTATAACTTTTGACAATGGACATCTCATCTTGCCCAGATGCGTTCTTTATAGAATCTGCCAGCAAGATTACAGCAGCAGCAGGGTGTAATGGGCAGAGGAGTCAATAATTCTGGGGTTATTGATTGTAACCAGACCCATTCTTCTTTTTTAATTTATATTTTATCCACTTTTTCAAGCTGTTTTTTTTTTTTAAACCTGTCCTGACAAAAGGACCTGCTAGATCAAGTACTGTTGATTACATTTTTAAAATATGATAGGAGTAATTTGCTGCCTTTAGGAGAGGCTGGGGCTGGGGCAAGGCAGTACAGTGTGTGTGTGTGTGTGCGCGCGTGCGCGCGTGTGCATGCACACATGCACACACATACACATGCATATGCTCATGTGTATGCATGTTTGTGTGTGTGTGTGCATGCAGCAGGCAGAAGGGGGAAAGGAGAGGAAGGCATAAGTTACAAGAAGGCACTGAGAAAAGCAGAGGCTTGGGTAGGAATCCCCTGACTGACCCAGAAGCACAGATGACTCCTCCTCCTCCTTTTCCTCCTCCTCCTCTTCTTCCTTCTCCTCCTCATCCTCCTGCTCCTCCTTTTCTTCCTCCTCCTCCTCCTCCTTTTCTTCCTCCTCCTCCTCCTTTTCCCCCTCTTCCTCCTCCTTTTTCTCCTCCTCCTCCTCTTCCTCTTCCTCCTCCTCCTTTTCCTCCTCTTCCTCTTCCTTTTCCTCTTCCTCTTTTTCTTCCTCCTCCTCTTCTTCCTTCTCTTCCTCCTTTTCCTCCTCCTTTTCCTCCTCCTCCTCCTCCTCCTCCTCCTCCTCCTCCTTCTCAGGTTAGAAGAGGAGTCATCAGAGATTCAAATTTCACTGCCCTGCTGGGTAGGCCTTCTAACATCCCAGGGGTGCTCCTTCCCCCAGGCCTCATATCATCTAGGAGAATTTTTGGATAAGACAAATAGACATTAAATGGATCAGAACAGATACACAGAATCTCCCACTCCGCTGCCCCCCCCCCACAGATGTTTTAAGTTGTGTAGAATGGGGTGGTAACTTGTAAGTTCAAAAAGAATTGATTACTCATTTTTGATTTCCCTCAATACCCCTTCCTCACCAAGCTACTCTGTAACAAGGCGCGATAAATCCAGTGGGCAGCTGCTGGGTTGCCCTTGGTGATTTCCATGCTGGTTGGATCCTCTCTGTCCTTGTGAGGAAGTGGTCAGGGACTTCTCATGGCTTGGCTTCAGTATCCAGTGCAGTGTCTGAATTGCCCTGTAGCTTCTGCTTCATTTGTTTTTCTTCCACTCAGTAAGAACCCCTAGACTGAGATTTTCATTATCATCAGTCATGAAGGAGATCCGGGCATACCCAAGTGCAGAGGGAAGGAAAGCTTAGAGATTAAGTTGTCCGAATCTTTCCTCTTCTAGAAAAGGGAACTTAATGACATTCCAGGAAGATTAAAACGACCCTCCTCAGGAGCAGGAGCTGGGTCAAAATAAGGAACACCTAGCTCAGTGCACTTTGCTAAGTGCACACCGACACTGGGTGGATCTAAAAGGATCAGAAGATTGGTGGATGCTCAAGAGGCAGAAGTAGATTCAGAAATATTCCCATTTTCACCCCCTGACTCACTGTGTGTGGGTCTGGAGCTCCTTTTTTCCAGCTTGAGGAGGTTTGACTTTCCATGGGGTCACATTTTAAGGTCAGATACAGAGAGAAAGTAAAACTTTCTCCCATTGTGCTTTTCTGGGCAGGCAAATATATTTCAAATGAATTCTGTGTCTGCTTCCCATGTTTAGGAAGTGGGGGAGATTTTGCACCCCCCCACCCCAAGAGAAAGGGGACCGTTTATTATCTCAGGCTAAGGCTTGAGGTCTTGTGACTGACCTTGACCAAGATCTTAGCCATTTCCTTTCAGAGTTCATCTCTACAAGTGCCCTGGCTATTATAGTCCTCACAGGCCTGTTTGTGTGTCTAACACTGTTAGTGACACACAAGCAGCCCCTGACTCCTACTCTTGGCACGAGTGACTTGGATTAATCACCATTTTAGAACCTTCGTCACTTCATGTATGAAGCACGTATAATGAGGGGATATGCTCTCACCCCATCAAACATCCACACGGACAGCTTGTGGAATAGCATGGTATCGATGGGAACATGCCACAGTCACAGAAGAGACTTAAAGAAATGTTAAACTCGTTTGGAACAGGGTTGAATTTACAGGAAAGTTGAGAAGACGACTCTGAGAGTCTCCATATGGAAGCCATCGAGCTTCCTCTATTATTAACATCTTACATTAGCACGCTACATTTGTTACAATTAATGAGCCAATATTGATTAATTGTTACTACAACGACCATTCTTTCTTTATTTAGGTTTCCTTTTCCGTTTTCTCTTTTATTAAAAATAGATTCCCCCCCTCACATAATGGATCCTGATTATGGTTTCCCTTCCCTCTACCTCTCCAAGTTTCCCCTTTTCCCTCCCAGTTGGATTCCGTTCTTTTCTATCTCTCATTAGAAAAACAAACAGGCCTCTAAGGGATACTAATGAAATAAAACAAAATAGAATAAGGTAAAATAAAACGAACACAGCAGAATTGGACAAAACAAATGAAGAGAAGGCACAAGAACCAGAGACCCACCCACTAGCTCACTCAGGAATCTCATAAAAATGCTAAACGGGCAGGTTTCCTTACTTTTCCCAGGATCCTTCTTGTGTTCTAGGATCCCTGCAGGACCTCATCATAGTCACACTTAAGGTCAAGCTCTCCTGATCTGTCTGATCTGATGATTCTTCAGCTCTTGCTTTGACGACTTTTTCAGCTTTGAGGTGCATGGGCCAACTATTTTGTGGCATGACCCTCCATGATGATCTGTTGGCTGTCTTTCTCCTGGTAAACTGTTGCTGGAGTGGGAATGGGGGAGATCGCACCAACAACGTGCTGGTTGGTCACATTCTATCAAAGATTCACGACTTCTAACACTTGCAGGAATTTGTTGATAGTATGTTATAGTTGTATTTTGTTATTATAAAAGACTGATGATTTTTGGTGTGTGTGATATATGTGTATGCATGTGTGTGTTTGTGTGTATGTTTTTGTATTTGTATGTGGCTGTGTTTTTGTGTTTGTGTGTATGTATGGGTGTGGATGTGTGTTCATGTGTGTGGTATGTATGTGTGTGTGCGTATGGTATATCTGTGTTCATGTGGTGTGTGTGTGTGTGTGTGTGTGTGTGTGTGTGTGTGTGTGTGTGGTTTCTGGACACCAACTCCTTCCTAGCTCTGGAGTAAGAATCTTAGATATTCTTCCTGAAACGCGAGTCTCTTCCCTTTCCTGGTCTGACTTCAAGGAACTGTTAGTAACTGATCAGCACCCTTGCAAGTGAAAGGAACCAGGCTGAGGCAGAGGTACTCAAGGTAGCAGCCTACTCCCCTCAGATGCTATGTAATAAATCATATTGCTGTAGTTATTAACCAGTTTATCTGAGGAGCCTCACTAGCTGACCACAGAGAGCTGTGTCAATAACAGTCCAAGTCCCAGGAGATTTAGAGATTCATCTTGGATCTATAACAGGCAGCAGCACATCCAGGGACATGGGTAGAATCTAGTTGTCCATCTGGCTTCTGACTCCTGTGTGTTCTTAAGTTGATTTCTTAACCTCTCTGTCTCTCTGTCTCTCTGTCTCTCTCTGTGTCTCTGTCTCTGTCTCTGTCTCTCTCTCTCTGTCTCTATCTATCTATCTATCTATCTATCTATCTATCTATCTATCTATCTATCTAGTGATTTAGCCTCCTCTCTGGTCGTGTCATGCTCTGCGCAATGGTGGAGTAATGTCTGTTGTGTGATTCATTTTTTAGCAAAAGGGTAGTAAACTGATATTTCAGTGCCCAGAAGGCACTACACAGAGACTGATGACAAAAATGAAGAGAATGAGGAGGCTGACAGGTGGCAGAGCACATACACACCCCATGTACATACACCCTTTGTTGGAAGAGCTGGGGTGCCTCCGGCGGCAGACTATGGAAAGAAGGCTTCTTATGTTAGAGGGCATGCCACAGATGATAAGATCCCATTTGTGTTAGAGGGCATGTACAGATGATAAGATCCAGGCATGGCTGAGAAAGCCTCCCCTAGCCCTCAAGGGGTCTGCCCTGTCATGCAAATCCCCTCCTAGGAGCACACTAGGTCTCATGGAATAGCTTCCAATTTCCTTCAATGTGCAAATTGCTAGATCATGGCTATTCCTCCAGTGGTGACCAACTGAGAATGGCCTCACCCCATGGGTACCTTAGACACTTAGAAGCCCACAGGGGGTGTAGTTTGGTTAATCACAACTCTCTCCTCGTCATTCTGAAGCAAGGAATTGGATAGAAGTCAGAACCTATGCAGTGAATGGAGAAAGCAAGCATCTTGCCAGTGTGAACTTTCTCTGCTTGCCTCCTGGGCTGAAACTTCCCATTTGCTCATGTCAGAGTACTGGGCTGACGACTGGCCTGCCTGTGTGAACTTGCTAAACGAAGGTGCTAAGACTACCACGGCATGGGCAGTGGCAGATGAGAAAGACTAGAGGAGCATCCAGAGGATACTAAACCTTCTTGGCCTGATGGACAGCTGTAAGTCTCTATGGCAGACCTTCCAAGGACCCTCACGGCTCCCATCCCCAGTCTCATAACCTCTTAAACAACACATTCCCTTTAATTATGAGCAGGGCGGTGACATGCTTCTAGTCAGCAGATTATGATAATGGTGAAGGGATGTGGCAGAGATAATAAGTGGTTGATTTGGAGATAATCAAGAGGGCTATTATTCTTGGCAGTGTCTGATCTAGTAAAGGCCTCCCAAAAGAGGGATGGAGCATTTCCTGAGAGAGGTCCTCCTGGCAGTTTGATGGCTCAAGTTGAGGTAGCCCATGTGCCGGTATAGTCACTTTCAAGTACCATGACCCATGACCTCACACAACCATAAAGACATGAACTTCACCACCAACTGGGCGAGCATGGAAACAGATCCCCGATAAACATCCAGATGAGAACGACTTCAGTCAACGCCTTAGCCATGGCTATGAATGAGACACGATCCGAGGACCAGAACCTACCTGTCTTGACTCTTAGCCTGTAGGAAGTTGTCAGGTAACAAATGCATTTTTTTTTCAGTTGCTCAGCTTCTGTTGTTTTGGTATTCAAGAACAGACAATGAAAGCTGTGCTCCTGACACAGGGAAAGGGGACAGCAGTAGACGGTGGAAAGGCAGGTGTGTCCACACAGGAAGTGGCTCTGGCTGTATGATCTAAATACACCGAGGAAAAGGAGAATGTCATCCTCCCGCTCACACACAGGCACAGAGCTCTGCTGACCTCTCTATCCTTACCACGGGTGGCCTCAAGCCATTCCTATTACTTCTTTTTCTGATTGGATTTTTGAAAGGGAGAGTTGATTGGAAATCAGAGACATGCCGCATTAGTGTCTGCACCTCCGAGGGAGGTTTCATCATGTGTAAGGTGGAGAATCCTAACTTTCCTGGCTTTTCATTTTTCAGCTCTCCCTTCCGTTCCATGAGACGTGTAGCCATCAGTCCAGCTTTATAAGACAGGTTATAACAAGCGATCGAGCACTGACTGCTCATTTCCATAACTTAAATATTTTAACGTATGATGTGTTTTCCCACCAGCCCAGTTCTGTCTACGTTGGCCCTATCAAACTGCCCATCTCTTTTTTTCCTCTAATCTTCCTGTCCCTTCCCCATGAATAATGATCCTGCAGAGAAATGGGTCATCAGGCCAAAGCATGTTACCTGAAAATTACCTCTGATAACCCTAAAACTGACTTCTGGGTGGAGGACAGCTGCTGGTCTATTGTTCTTTCCTCAACTATGAATTTAGTGTTTTCTAATCCCCTTTCAGCCAAACTGAGGTCCGGTTGTGACTTTGAACAAGCTTTCACTGAAGCCTTAAGTGTAAGAGAAGTGTGTGGCTCCTTGCTGGCCTGGTAAAGGACCCTAGGGTTCGTTACTCTGCTGGATTGTTGCATAGGCATAGCTGTAACCTGCTTTCATGTTTCACCCATCTCTTCTGAATGCAGATGAACTGATTCTGATCCCTTAAGTGGTAAAGAAGGGATTTTCTTTTCTTCTCAGTTTTCTTTTTGTTCCTTGATTGTCCTTGGCCTGGGTTGATTGATGGTGAAAGTATACATCATATACAGAATAGACATCACGCTACACACTGTGACATAGAATATAGGAGGAATCCAAGTGACACTCAAGTGAAAGCTTTACCCATGGTGGCCAGAGGACAAGAACAGTCACCATCCGGCTTCTCCAGCTACACGAGCTTTGATCCACAGCAATGGCCTGCCTGTTAGATACATCCACTGACACAATAGGTATGAGAGTAACAAACCACTTTTTAAAAAATCGGATTTAAGGCCGACTCCATGAGCTGGAACCTGTAACTGAAAAAACTTTGAAAAAAGAAAACCAATTCAGAATGAATAGTATTAAACAGAAAACAAAAACAAAAACAAAGACAAAAACAGAGACTTAACAATTGAAGGATCAACTTTTGGGTACATAAACTCCAGGTAGGTCTTTTAACAATCTTACTGGGTTTTGCCTTAGACTTGCAGTAGAAAAGTGTCTCTGGTTATTGTTTATTCAAGCAAAGCAATAGTTTGTCTCACAAAGTCTATTCCAGTTTCTAGTGGATCCATTGGTTGAGAGAACTTTCCCCTTGAAATTAGATTAAAGTCAAGTTCTGTCTATGCCATGTTACACCCATCATGTTTAGTGTGAGCAGTCACACTTAACCACACTTAAATTTTGCTCTTTCTGCAAAAAAAGGAATGGGTCCAGATGAAGTCTATGGCATCTTCTATGGACAGGAAGAGGAACCAGGGATGAGTGAACCTCACTGATTCACATGCCAGCTGTGCTGCCTGTTCATGGTCGGAATAGTTATGAACTGCTCACTGTAAGGTCTTCAAAGGAGGAGACCTGCCCTCCCAGGTAGAAATGGCACCCAGTAGGAGATTTAGCAGGTTGGTGCTAGTGTGGACACTAGTGAGGCATCCCAAGTGACTTCCTACCCAAGTCACTTCTCCACTTGGATGGTTGCTTTGCCACATGCTTCTTAATGCATTTGGGGTCTGCACTGGTTGTCAGGTCTTCTTGTCCATAGGATCTGGTTGCTGGGTTATGCCCCTCTGTCATTTCTGTTTGCTTTCCATGGCTCACTGGGCCATTCATCTCTCATATAAAGGTCTTCCCTGTAGACTCTGATTTCTATGCTGCTTTCTATCCCTTGGGAGGCCACCTCTCACATGGGAACAAGGCCACCTATATTATAGTTAGAGAACAGGGGATTCCAGATTAGCTGGTGTTTCCCTGCTTCCCAAGAAGGGCATCTGTTAAAACTCATCCCTCCTGACAATCAGAGTCCATGCATGCCTTATAGGCATATGTCTTGCAACGGCATACATTCCTACCTATATCCAGCTGTATTTGCCTGCACGTTCTGCGTGGTGTCAGACGAGCTAGTTAGCTGCCACTGAGGGATGCTAGATCCCTTTGTGTGTTTGTCTTAGGTCTGCCAGGACACTGGGCTGAAATAGAGGATTGCTCACCTCCCATCTGCATTCCTAAGCATCTATTCTCCATATTCACAAGTTGCCAGGGTCCTATGAGGAGGGGAAAAGCTGAAACCTCCGTACACAATGGATTTTCCTCTGCCTTGAGCCTCAGCTGACATCTTTTTCTTGGTTTATAGCATATTTATTCCAGTTACTACCAGAAACCTTCATCTCTAATACCTCCTCTTCCCTCATTCTTCCAACGCCTCATCATTTCCTAAGTACGGTCGTAGCCAAACTGTTCTTGTAGGCTTATAAGAATATCAATTATTTTATAGATGAGGCATGATGCACAGAGACACAGAACTCTCACTGAGGGCACAGAACCAATGGAAGAGCAATGCTTTCATTCTAGGTGTATCTTTTTCAAGGTCCTTCACATTATGACTCAACAAACAGTCCCCTGCTCTTGCACCCAGGATGAAAGTAACTTCTAGTGAAGAAGCTCTGACCTTCACTCAAGGGCCCTGTAGTCTAGTGAGAGGGAAATGCTTTTCAAACACTCCGAGTGCAGTGGAGGACTAGTCTGGCTGTAGGGGAGCACTGGATGGGACTCGGTCACTTTAGAGGAAATTTTATGAAGGAGGTAACTTCTGATCTGCAGCTTGGAGGATGGGTAGGAGCTGACTCTTTAGACAAGAAGAGAAAGAGAATGCTGAAATGGGAACACACTGGGAGAAAAGCCATGGAAATGAGAACAGCAAACTCCTCTGTGTGGGGATGAGGAGGGAGTTGGGGTAGGGAGACTCTGAGAACTGTGCAGCAGGTGACATAGATGAAGTATCATTACTTCATCCCAAAGCAAGAGGGGGTACTGTCATCTGAGGAGGAGAGAGAGGTCGTTGTGAATATTCCCTAATATACAAACTGACAGAAGTATAGAGAAAATTGTGTGTGTGTGTGTGTGTGTGTGAGAGAGAGAGAGAGAGAGGGAGAGAGAGAGAGAAACAGAGAGAGAGAGAAACAGAGAGAGAAAAACAGAGAGAGAAACAGAGAGACAGAGACAGAGAGAGACAGAGACAGAGAGAGAGACAGAGACAGAGAGAGACAGAGAGACAGAAACAGAGAGATAGAGAGAGAGAATTAATAAGTGTGTATATTAGTATATGTGTGGGTATGAGTGTGTATATATCAGTAGATGTAGGTGGGTGTGTGAGTGTGAATATGTAGATGTATGTAGGTGTGTGTGAAGAAAATAAATATGTATCTATAACTGCATGTGTGCATAGCATATGTGTGAGTGTGACTATGTAAGTAAGTATTTGGTAGAAAGTGAGTGTGTGTGTATATAAGTGCATGTGTGTGTATGTGTGAGGGTGAATAAATGTGTGTAAGCGTGTGTTTGTGTGTACACTGAAACAATGGGCAATAGTTAAGAGGTCTTGTCAAAGCAATTATAGGAACAGTGACGAGGCTGGGACCTAGGCAGCAGCAGAGGAAATGAAGACGGGACAACAGATGCGACAAGTGATTGTGTTAGACAACAGAACACACTCAAAGGCAAATTGGTTGTTGGAGGCAGTAAAGAAAGGGAAGGCATTTGGGGCTCTGATGGTGAGATCTCTAGTTAAAGGACTTGGGAGAATAATGTACTGTTAACTTAGCTAAGACACGGGCTGTTTCGAATGCACTGGAGAAGGTATGTTTGCCAGGGATGGAGACCGCTGTTTTCTTAAGCTCCTAACATGGTGGAAGGACACTGCACGGGCAGTGACCAGAAGACAAAGAAGGTATCCCAGGACAGGGTCAAGACCCATGATGATGCTTCCAGGCAAAGAGTTAAAGCTTAGGTTGGAACAGGCCCAGCTCCATCTGCAGGGTTGGCCCTGGTTCCCAGTTCTCCTGTCACGTTGACACCCTTCTCTGCTTGTCACGATTCAGGCACTGACAGCCTCAATGGTGCTGGCGATTTATCAGAGAGTGGAAAAAGATAATTGACCATCATCTCGCCTCGCCTCACCTCGCCTGGGCTGATAGAGAAAAATTTAACTGCTTCATTCCACTGTAATTTCATCTAATTCTCCATCTTTCTCTCCCACGTTTTTACATGGAAGTTTACAAAAGTGATTGATGATTTGCTATCAAATATTTTTTTTTTAAAAAAAGAAGCTAAAATATCACTGGACAGTTTAACAGCCTTTAAAATATAATGGTTTCTCCGGCTGGACATCCACAGTTGCCAGAGAATCTCAGAAGGTCGAGCTTTAATGAACTGGTAAGAATTAGAGGGGTGAAGAAAGTTCTCAGTGCTCAGTGCTGGCTCCATCATCCAGCGACCTTGGGGGAGGGGGAGCAAGAGATGCTATGACTTATAATACCCCTCTGGAAATGTTCCTGGCTATCTCAAGTCACTGAAGGGGGGTGGTGAGGTGGCCTAAAAAGGGGAGCCTAGATTTCTGGTTATAGCAAGATGAAGCTGCTTGGCCTTAGCTTGCCATCAGGTTAGCGTTGAGGCTCTACTTTTGACGTGTGTGTTTGTGTCCCTCTATGTGAATGCGCATGTGAAGGCCAGATGACACCGAACATCCTTCTCAACCGCTCTCCACCTTGATTTTAGAGACAGGCTTTCTCACAGGACCTGGGACTCACTGCTCTGGCTAGACTGTCTGCCCAGTGAACTCCAGGGATGCTCTAGCTTCTGGACAGTGGGATGACAGGCATTTGCTGACCCAGCTTTTGTACATGTTTCCAGGGATCTAAACTGAGATCTTTATGGTTATGTAGCAAGCATTTTATCCACTGAGCCATGTCCCCAATCCCTCTTAATCAGACACACCTAACCTATAGTCCCAGGGCCGTGGTGACCTTTATGGCCAGAAAAGCCAAGCTCTCCACTGGCATCATTTTGGGTCCCTGACTTGTGCCCTTGCTTTTTTTTTGGAAGTGAAGAAGAGTTCCGTAGCCTTCTTTGCATACAAATCTCCCAGCTTATTTGTGTATGGGGGAGGACCAGCACTCGGCTTCTGTACGTCACCAACTCCACACCATGCTCTGTGCTTGGTCCTGATGAGTGTTTTTCCTTAATTCCTGAGGTTGTTACTGTAGTGTTCACATATGAATGATAAATATAAAGTTCAGAAATCATGGCAAGTGTCTAAAAAGACTTTCAGTGATCCTTGCATCTTAGTGTTTGTGCCCCGGTATGAGTGTCCTCTTTGGAGAGTGGGCAGGGTGCGGTGATGTGCTTCTAATGTGCAGAATATGGCGAGTCATGGGATGTCACTTCCACGATTGGGTGATAAAGTGACTGCCCTTTTCATGCATCTCTTTACAGCTTCGTGCTTATGGAAGCTTGCTGCCATGACGTGAGCTGCCTGGCAGAAAGGCCTATATGGCCAAGGACCAAGGAAGGCATCCAGCCAGCAACCTAGGTTGACCTGAATGATGGCACCGGCTCCATGACAGACCTCAGTTGAGCCTTGAGTGAGACTGCAGTTTGAGCTGTCACCTAGATTGCCATCTGTGACACCCTGAGGAGACCCAGCTAAGACACTCCTGAATCCATGACACAATGGAACTATACAAGGGAACATGCACACTGTTTGACAAGGCCATGTTTTATTGTCGTTTGCTACCCAGACTCAGAATTGGAACTGCTTGATGTTAAAGTATCATGATATTTATAATAACAACATTTTGACTTCAAAAAAGATCAGAGGGTCTAGAGAGGTGGCTCAGTGGGGAAAAGCACTTGCTCTACAGTATAAGTACTTGGGTTTGAATCCCCAGCATCAAAAGACACTCATGTGTGTGCAACACACCCCCCTGTGTGCACGCACATGCACACACGCACGCACGCACGCACGCACACGCACACACACATATACACAGAGAGACTGGCATGCACCTGTAGGCCCAAAGGATGAGTGTCCATCGGCTGGCAGAGTTCTGAGAGGTGTAGAGGGTCAGGATCTCATATGTCACGTGGTCTTCACTGCACTGTTGAGCCTTTTGTCGTGGTTGTAGCCTGGAGTATAGCGACTGCTTCTCCACAAAGCTCTTTCCCATTAGACAGATGGTTTTGGAACATCTGCCCAGAAGGAGTCCAGTTGATTTAAGGATCTTGGCTTTTAATTTTTGGTGCCTTTCAGAGGGAAGAGAAAAATAAGGTTAGTTTCCTGAAGTGTAATTGTTTCGGGCAGTTATTTATTAATGAAAGGGAACAACATGTCAACAAGGCCCAGGCTTGCTTTAGAACTAATGTTAGCTGAGGTGCAGGCTATAAGAAAGGTAAGCCTCCTGTCACTCTGCATTTGTTCAGTTCCGTGGTCACCTATTAATTGTCTGTGCACTGGGTTCTGGTAGGGGGACAGTCTTCACTTCCTCCCCACTGATGGTTACTGAGCTCCAGGAGACATGAGAAGCAACTTCTCTGACACGGACCTCCTGGAGGAGTTTCTCGACCTGGGAGATCCTCCCAAGATTTTTCCCCCTGGCTCAGGATGAAGAGAAGAAGAGGAGTTAGGGGTCTTTTGATGAAGAAATGAGGTGCAGAGCTTTGATCTCTATCTCTCCTGTGTGAAACAGAATGGCTTTTAGTCAATACCTCAGAGTCCAGAGAAACAGCAATGTGACAATGCACTTAAAACTTACATAATACAATGTACTCTGCAATCTCTCTCTCCTCCTCTCTCTCTCTCTCTCTCTTTCTCTCTCTCTCTCTCTCTCTCTGTGTGTGTGTGTGTGTGTGTGTGTGTGTGTGTGTGTGTGTGTGTGATTATACGCATGTGTGCATGTGCATTCCTGGGAGTTTAGTCAGCTGGGATCAGGCTCAGGGAATAATACAAACTATCTAATGAGCACTTGACCAGAAATTGCAAAGCGCCTGTCAGAGGTTCTGTAAACTGCAGTGAATAGAATTCCTTCCTGACTGTAGTTTTAGTCCACAAACATGCTCATGATTCCTTGACTAGGTTAGCCCCACAGCTCTCCGTTGTGACTAAGCAGTCAGGCATGCTGCCATCCTTTGGGCGTGGGCTTTGACCTCATGCACCCCACTATACTTACTACATATAACTACACTGTTAGCTATATTCCATGTTATTGAGAAAGGCAATTATTATGTAGAAGCCCCTGAGAAGAATCGTTACAGGTGTTCTAAACATCATACCAATATGTCTCTTGTGTAGAGTCTTGAGAAAGCATCTTTTTTTCCCCATCAACAGCAAGAAATAAGCAAGAACATCTACAAAATCACGTGGATGTCAGAATAGGAAGGAAACTTAGGGATGATCTGAATTAACCCCTAAAATGACATGCAAAGCCCAGAGGGCTCAATAGCCTATCCAAACTTACCAAGTATATAGGTAGTTATATTCAGTACTTTGTATTTAGAAGGAGACTTAAGAGAGAACACTGGCATATTTCACACAGGTTAAAAGGCATTTGAACCAAAGACATATCTGCTTAGGCTTTCCAAATCCATCTGTTGCTTCTTTCTAGAGTTGTATATTTTTCCTAATTAGTTTTATTTTTCCCTACTTTTTTTTTTGGAAAATAAAAGCAAATTAACTTGCAGAAGGAATGTGGTAAAAGTTGTCCTCTTGGGGTTACCTATAGACTTAGGGTGAATAAATTCAGAAAACCCATACATTTCTTCACTCCGTAGTCATGAAATGTGAACTTGACACGAAGGAACTAAGAGATTAATTCAGAGTCTCCCAAAGATGCCTTGTAATTGTCCACCCATTCCCAAGTTAGGTCCTATGGGAAGTAGGAAATGAATACAGTTCACCTCAACCCAACTTGACCTACCAAGCATATAGGTTGTGTGTGTGTTCCTGGCACGAGGAATGTTGAGAGGTTCATAAATGCCGCTTTCCCTCCAAGTGCTCACAGATAATCTGAGGGTTAAGTGTTAAAGACTACACTGGTTTCTACAAGGGTTTCCCTGGAAGCTAGCAGAACCTTTAGGAGGCGTGGCCTGGAAGAGGTCTTAATATTAGTGTTCGCATAGCCTTGACAATGCCCTTGAATGACATCATGGGACCTCAGTGCCTCCTTTTTCATTTTCCTTCCTGGTCACAAGATAAGTGTTTATATTCACTGTACACTCCTGCTGTGGCATGTTTCTTTGACACAGACCCAGAGCGAGACTGTCAGACAGTCATGAACTTCAGCCTCACAAACTATGGGCTAAACAAACTTCCTCTATTTACAAGTTAATTGTATCAGGTATCGTGTTATACACTGCATAGACAGCAATTTGACCAACTCACTAAGACACTATGCATTAATATTCACATGAACAAAAGGTACAATGTCAAAGGATATCGTCAGATTCTTTTGAATATGTGTGCATGTGCACATCTGTGCATGCATTTGAAGACCAGAGGCAGTCGTGGGTGTCATCATGAGGAACACTGTCCACTATTTTAAAGATGGCCTCTTTATGAGTCTTTTAGAGCTCATCAGTTAGACTAGCTTGTCAGTAAAATCCAAGGATCCTCCAGGGTCTCCCTCCTCCCCGCACTTTGATTACATGTGCATGCCACCACGCTGGAAGATAAAACTCAGGTCCTCTGTTTTATCTGATCCATTCCCCCAGCTTTTAAAGGCACTTATTGACACCTCTAGAAGCTAGCAGAACAGGAAGATGTAAGTATCAAAATACTGTCAAACTTTCTGGGATGAAGAAACAGACTGGAGAACCCAGGGCAATCCAATATATGATGTAGCTAACACTACAATTATGGCAGTTAAGAGAAGCCAGTCTCACTCACAGAAGACATGTTGGGGTAGTAGACCTTGTCCTGGCCTCTGGAAGATGCTAGAGGAGCAGGAGAAGGGATAACTGACAGGCACAACTAAGCAAAGAATCAGTCAGTTTCTAATTCTTTCCTATCCCCGTGTCTCCAAGAATCTTTAGGTTTGTTTGCTTATTTGTTTGCCTGTTTTGTTTTTTTTTTTGTTGGAGTATGTCTATATGTGTGTTTGCATGTGTGTGGGCACACCTGTGTATGGAAGTGCACTTGTATACGTGTGTGAATGAATGTATGCTGAGGGCTGAGTCCGACATGGAGAGCCTTCCTTGAACACACTTTGCCTTACAAGGTTTCTCCATTGGACCTGGAGGTCATCAGTACAGCAAGCCTTGCTAGCCAGTTTGTTCCAGAGATCCCTTGTCTCTGCCTTCCGAGTGCTAGAACTTCAGGTAGACCACTATGCTTGTCAGGTATTTATGTAGGTCCTGGTGTTGAGAACTCTGGTCCTCATACTTGGGTAGCGCACACTTGAACCACTGAGCAATCTCCCTAGCCCAGGGTTTTCTTTGCTTTAAATTTTATTATCTATTTTACTTTATTTTCCTCTCTCTCTCTCTTTCTCTTTCTCTCTCTCTCTCTGTGTGTGTGTCTGTGTGTCTGTCTCTCTGTGTGTGTCTATGTATGTGTCTGTGTGTATCTCTCTCTCTCTTTCTCTCTATGTGTGTGTGTGTGTCTGTGTGTCTGTCTCTCTCTGTGTGTGTGTCTGTGTGTCTGTCTCTCTCTCTCTCTCTGTCTCTCTCTCTCTCTCTCTCTCTCTGTGTGTGCATATGTGCACACCTCTGTGTAGTTCATGCTATGACGTGTAGGAATTTGTTCTGTCCTTTCACCAGATAGTTTCTAGGAATCAAACTGGGTCCACTCAGCTTGGTGACAAATGCCCTTATGCACTGAGCTATCTCTTTGATGCCAGGATATTCTTACATCATCCTAACTCGACACTGCTCCCAATCTTGGTACTAAGAAGTTTATCTGTTGTGACCATTGTTAAAATTGAGGACGATCTCAATGGCCTATAAGGAAGTGTAACTCCTGGAATTGACTTATTTCCCACCAAAACCCCAGTCTTAAGTCTAGAAAGAGGGTAAAACACTTGTATTTCTCCAGTCCCTAAAAATGTAGATTAAAACCAGAGAGATAAGAATTGCTAAATATGAATAAAGCTTTTGTCGTCCAATGTGCCATGTTATGTCCCAAGAACAAGATGCTTGTGTCTTCTCTATGTTATCTCTAAATGTCCCTTTTAACACATTTTAAGGTATCGAGAAGAACTCAGGGAAAGTTCCCAATAAAGATACAAAGTGCTGAAGGATCGATGCCATTTATTGAGTGCCAATAAATGCCAGGTACCATTTTAAATGCTTCGCCTTAAACGTATGACTCAGGTAACAAGGAAATGGCCGAGTTTCAGCAATGTTGAACTTCATTACTATAGCATGGGGGTAGTGGGCTGGAGAAATGCTGAGAGGTGCTGTGTAAAACACAGATTCTTATCGTGGTCAGGAAGGGACTGGACCACTAGACCTCTTTTAATTTCTTCTTTATTCTCCCAGACCATCTCCCTGCAGCCATTTGACAATTCTTCCCCTTCTAGCTGGCTTATCCTGATGGCTCTGTACGAATTCTGTGGGCTAAGACTTAATGAAACATCACTCACACCCATTTTCTGGAAGCCCCTCCTTGGGCATGTGGCTCAGTTCCTTGAGTTTCTGAGCAGAGCTGTTACTGGGGTCACGATACGGCCCGAGGACAAGTGCAGAATGGAAAGTCTCCGGAACAATGTCTGGTTGTCATGATGGCATGTTGGAAAATTGATCACCTTACTCTGCCTAAAGAGAAACCTCCGCATGTCACCACCAATCATGCAAACTAGACTCTCAAAATGAGATTAGACCGGAGCGCCACCAATCAGAGCTGGAGTCCCAATTGGTCTATGACTTCATTTAAAGGTCCAGTGCCAGCAGGAAGAAAAGAGAAATCAATAGTACATTTTCTCTGACATCAATTTTGCTTTTTGCTAAATGAAAATGCTTATATTCCCTTCCTTGTTCCCTCTGCCACAGAGGATGTTACTTCTCCCCACCTCCCTATTTTGCCCCCTCCACCCACCCAATCCTGTGGTGACAGGTGAACTCATGCAGAGAACCTCCTGCAGGGAAGCCTTTTAAAGCATTGAAGAGGAGGACACCTCAGCCAAATATTTGCAGTAACTGCAAGCTTCCCCCAGCAGGCCTCCCTGCTACAGTGAGTGCCAGGGCCTAACCATGCTTTGTGCCATTGCTGGTCACTGTAGTTGTTAATGACATTAGTCCAATAGACTCAGGACCCCACTTAGGGTACCACAACTCTGAGCACTGTGTCAAGCTGGAGCCGAGGCCTCATGGACAGGTGTCTGAGACATAGATCTGTGTAAACTCAGTCTCTGGCTACAGAAGTAGCAAAGAGACTGTCAAAAACTATTCTTACTGTATGAGGGCTGTGGAGGTGGCTCAGGCCACAAAACTTGCCGGGTAAGTTTGAGAACCTGATTTCATTCCTTTAGAAGCCAGGTCAAAAAGCTTGGCATGATAGCAGGAATTTGTAATCCCAGAGGTGGGGAGGGAAAGACAGGAGGATTCCTGTGGCTTCCCGGTCAAGCAATCTACCTGAATCAGAGAGCTCCCAGCTCACTGAGAGACCCTCTTTCAAAAAATAAAGTGCAGAATGAGTGAGATCATACAGTGATATTTGACCTCTACACATATATCATACTCTCCTGCACATGCATCTACACACACACACACACACACACACACACACACACACACACACACACACACACA
>JANHMN010000024.1:7475020-7511255 GCA_030674055.1 Rhabdomys pumilio | reverse complement strand
ACACACACACACACACACACACACACACACACACACACACACACACAGTTGTTCTTACCTTCTGGGCAACAGAAGTACAGAAAGGGGGGCTTCCTGAGAGTCCCTTGGTGGTAACCTTTCTGGGCTCCCATTAATACTGGCTCCAAGGTGGCCTTAACCCAGGATTTAACTCCCCTCAACATATTTGGAAAGAGAAAAAGAAATTGCAAAAGAGGAAAGGAAAAGCAGTTCTTTCGGGCTGGGAACTCATTTCCTGAGGAGCAGGTTCTTGTGGCCCTGCTCCCCAGGACTTAGGGAGCTCCAGGAAGCTCGACCAGTCAGTTAATAAGTCATGGAGGACGTGTGGTTTAATTAACTTGCCCAAAATTCCTCCTTTCCCTTTCTCACTTTTGCTATTAATATTTTTCGATATCTGATAATGCAGTGTAGTTAATTCTTTCTGGCTTTATAATGAACACTGCCATAATGAAAAAGGTTAGCTGTGCTTCAGGCAGCTTTTAATTATCCAGCCGAGCAGGTAAAAGCACTTTATTCTTCTCTTTTTTCCCCCTTACTTAGCAATTAATGGAGGAGCTCCGTGGCACTTACTGTACCTTTTTTTGTTTTCTAATGGACGATGCTGCATGGAGCAGGGAGGCCTTACTGTACCCCACAACTACCAACTGAAACCATCTGTGTTAGTGCCTTTCAGGCCTCTGGCTTCAGGGCCGGAAGTGGCCCTGTGCTGGACACAGGTTTATATAATTAAAAAGCTTAGTTACCAAAGCGTTTTGCTACCGATTCCCTGCTTTGCATTTTCCTGTCTTTGGATCTGTGTCCAGAGGCCTACCAAATGCCTTTAGAGCTGAGCTGGTCTCGGTTTGCTATAGACCTTTTCCTGGCTGTACTTAATAGAGCTATCTTCCTTCTGTTCTCTCTGCTAACAGCAGCCATGGGCTTGTTCATTCTTTACAGGGAGGGAAACCAAGGCCCAAAGTGATTGCCTGGCAGAAAGCCGTTTTGTCATAGCAGCTGATGCGATCTTTGTATGAATCAAAATAATTATAAGGCTACCTTATGGGAGGAGGGTGGAGAGGTTTAAAGATTATAGGAGTCACTTCCAAATCTATTCACACACTGAAGTCACAGGGCGGTTCTGTTTGCCACGGCTGGTATTGTTGCGGGGTCCTCTTCACTCTGCAAATAGTCTACAAAAATCATTCCAGCTGTGTAAAGCATTTGTATGTTTGTGGCTTTATTAAGCTAAATGTTCTTCTTGGACTCTGCACAGATCTCTTGGGAGGGACTGAACCTATATGTTTTTGTAGGTATCTTATATACTCATAGCAACCTTTCATAATTTTATAGAGGCCTAGTGACTTTAGGGGGAGGTAGCAGGTACAGTCTGGGCTACAGGTAAAGGAGAGAGTTGTCTCCAGGTGTGTGGAACAACCCATGAAAATCCTACCTGAAATTAAAAATGCTGAGGGCATAAGAAAGTAATGGGAAAGGGGCAGTGGGATCCAGCGATGCTGTCTCCTGGGTTTCTGAACAGGCTAGGTATTATCGTTGCCTGGTGATACTTGTTCTTGGAATGAGGACTCTGAATCTAAGTATAAACCACAAGAGTTGACTGTTGGGCTGGGAGCCTTTCTAGAAATCAATCACAATGAGAGGCTACCTACCAAGAGATGCTCATCCGGATGTTTCTGTCTTTTAATGTCTTCTTGTTGGTAAGCTTCATGAAACTAGGAAAACATGAGCAAATACTATTTGGCCAAAATGTAGTGCCGCCTCACCACATACCAGGCTCCAGAACCGTTGGCCAAATGTCTCTCATGCCTTTGTGTTAAATAGCACAGATGTAGCAGGATCTTGATTATCTCTTGGAAGTTTTGGTTGTCTGAGGCCCCTGGAAAGTTGGAATTTAAAAAACTACTTTACTTTTGGTTTTTGACAGCTCAGCGATTTGAACTGTGAAAATGATGATGTTGAATATGGAAAGCTGCAAGAGGTCCTTGGCCTTTGAGTCTGCCTGTCAAAGTTTTAGGGAATGTCTTAGAATGTTCCTTTTGTTTTGTATACCACTACAGTCTCATATCAATGGGACTATGTGACCCTGGTCTTTTGTGGTATCCGCTGGGCAACCAGTACCATGGTGGTGCTGGGTTGAGTGATTTCAAACTCCAGTGTCTCATCGACCTTTGGGAACAGGACTGTTCCCATAGCCCAAGTTATGTACCAGGATTCGGGGCAGCTAGAGAAGAGTGGTGGCACCTGGGTGACATACAGGCTTTTGTGTGAAGAAGTTGAGCAGGTGAAGCCTGTCAAAACAGTTACCTAAATCTGAACACTAGTTAGACAGTTCAAAACAATGGCACATCCATTATGATACCCTGTTCAAATACTACATTTGAGTGTCAGTCAGAAAAACATGTCATTCTCCCTGTTTTACCAATGGGACCACCCTTTAACATGGCAGATTTTCAACTGGAGGCAGTTTTGCCACTAGGGGACATTTGTGTAGTTCCAGCTGGGGAGTTCCATTGATTGACAAGTAAGTAGGGTCTGGGTGGGGGCTGAACCTCTTAGAATGCAGAGCACAACCAGGCACCTGGCCCAGAGTCACCTCGCCCAAAGTGTCCATCATGCAGATGCTGACAGATCTTATAGAAGGGTACATAGATGATTAGTGGGCTGGCTGGTAACCTTTAGGCATGGTGTTTCATGGACCACAGTGGTCTCATCTCCATGGGCCTGAGGCCTCAGCCGATGTAGGTATACTGGGTTCTGATACCTTTAAGAGGTGTGATCTAGCTGAAAGAAGTAGATTCCTAGACAGGGATTTTCTGTTTGGTTGGCTGTGGCTTTGTTGTTTGGTTTGGTTGTTTGTTGTTTGGTTTGGTTGTTTGTTGTTTGGTTTGGTTGTTTGTTGTTTCGTATTTATAGGTATCCTGTCCATGGTTCCTTCCTGCCTCCCTTTTCTGTGTTGTTTTTCTTCCCTGTCAGGTTGGATAGAAACCTTGGAAATCCTACAATAAAGTAAATAATTTCTCTCTTTACTGGTTCTCTTTGACATTTCATTATATCAACACAAAAGTGAAGATATAACACCCGCTGTTTTTTAAATATTTTTCACCAATCCAGGTGTTTCTTTCTCATCAACTCAACCCTCGATCCCAGATGACTTCATCTCCAAATTCCTAACTGGTGTGTGGCAGAATTAGTGATAGACTGTATGTCGTCTTTCCCTGAATGACAGGTGTCCCATTGTTACCCCCAAACACAGCACCCCACATACTAACATAGCAAAAGAAATTCTAGGCTTGGCCAGCACGTACATTGCACACAAGTGTTCCTTTCTGATTTTTACAAGGAATTGGTTAATTGTGCATGTGTGTAGGGTGGGGGGTGTGTAGGTATTGTACAAATTTGCATGTGCATATGAAACTAAGGGATGGCATCAAGTATCTTCTTCAAAATATTCCACCTTATTTTTTGAGATAAGGGCTCTCAAATTGGGGCTCTCTGATATGGTCAGGTTAGCCAGCCAGTGAGCTCTGTTTACCCCCTCTCTCAGCAAAGGGGTTTATGCTGTCACTTCTATAATGTTTGACTTGTTTTTTTTACACGGGTGCTGGGAGTCTGAACTCAGGTCCTCAGGTTTATGTAGCAGGGACTTTACATACTGAGCCATCGTCTCAGCTTTAACTATGAGTTTTCAGGTGACATGAAGCTAAAAGTCTCAGCATAACCATACGTTTTTCATGAATACTGTCCCCCTTTTATTCTTTTCAGGGTTCAAATTGAAGATTCATTGAGCCCAGTGGCCTCAAAATTTTCTCTTCATTTCTAGTCTTTAGCAAACAAAATGATTTCAAACATTTCATTTGTTCATTCAAACACTCCCACCAAAAATACTTTTATAAACAATTGGCAATGCAAAAAATGGAAGAAGTACAGTTTCTAATTCCCAAATTGCCGACAGTCTATTGGTCCAAACCACCTTTAAAAAAAATTAACACATTTCAATGCACACAGCAGACTGATCTCTGGAAGCAGGAGTGAAGAATCAGACAAGGCTCCTGAGAGGGCTCGCTGAGTGGAAGTTCAGCTGAAACTCATCAACTGGAAAAGGAAAGAGACAGAGAAGGTGAAGACAGAGAGCTGTGCAGTAACTGCTGAGGACAGGTGGTCCAGTGTCACTGGAGAGAGTACAGCTGGGGAGTGGTGGGCAATGAGGAGAAGCTGGCAGAAGCCTTGAAGCAGGGCTTGTCAGTGCAAGGAATCCTGGGAAAAAATGGAGTTTAGAATTTATGATGCAAAATCTTAGGCAGATTTTTACATTTATGTGTGTGTGGCTTGAGGATTAAGCTGACCTGGTCAGCAATCCCCAGGGGTTCTCCTGTCTCTGCCTCCCAAGATGGGCGTTACAGATGTGTGCCACTTTGATGGCTTTTAAGGTAGGCAGCAGGGATGCAAACCCATGTCCTCATACTTTCGTGGCAAGCACTTTATCATCTAAATTATCTTCCTGGGCTCTACATTTTAGGTTAGATGATGCTAAATCCGTATGAAAGCCAAAGTCTGGGAATAGCTGGGCAAGTGTCTGAGCCAGGAGGGTAAAACAAGAGCCATGCGTTGAGGGAGGAGGGAATGACATAAAAGGCATTTGGGAGGAAAATCCAGCAGGACCAGTTGTCCACATAGAATAGGTAAAAGGTGAGGATGAATTACCTTTGAATTTATTGTGTTTAATAATATTTATTATTTTAATAAATAATATAAATAATAATATTTTATATAAATAATAAAATTTTATTTATATATTTATATTTATATTTATATTTATATTTATATTTATATTTATATTTATATTTATATTTATATTTATATTTATATATTTATTATTAACTATGCATGGGGCACGCAGGCAACTCTGCCCAATGGACAACTAGATTGAAAACCTTAACCCACAGGGAGAGAGACAGTTAGATGACAGGATTTAGGGGATCACTATTACTCAGAGATAAGAATTTTCAGGGAAATCAGTGGCACAAATCCATGTGGATGTCCACCCCATTCCAATTATATGTGATGGAATTCTGGGAAGATTTGCAAACATGGCTGTTAGGAACCCACCCAAAGAGACAGCAAGAGGCATCTAAAGAAGCTGAATGAAGTAGTTAGACCTTGGTCACTGAGCCCACTGCTTTGGCTCAGCACCATTTAGAAGATTAAAAGGAAGTAGCCCTCTTCCTCTCATTACGAAGGGAATGGCTCTTCTTTGGGACAGATGGTCAGCTCTACCGTCTTCACTGGCTTAGACTTTTGCTCTGAATGTTCACCAAGAGTCATGGAAAATCCTATCTGAACTCTAGACTCCTGCCTTAGCTTGAATGTCTCTGGATTCCCCCATTGTTCCTTTCTCTACCATGCCACAGTCTCTCCTAAGTCCCAGAAATTGGATGTGTATAAGTCACATGTGTGGACACACAAACAGATGCGCACAGACCCCGCTCTCCACACCCCTGCACGTGCTTTGAGTTAGAACAAAACGTGTCCCTCCATATTAACACCTGGTACCTGTTATAAAATAAAGCCAGCCTTGGTAATTACTCTGGGGCGGTACAGCAGCTTTCTTCTGACCAGTGCTGAAGGCTGGTGCCAGTCACCATAACTAGGTGTGAATTAACAGAACAGCATTCGAGCCGCGCAGCCTCCTGGGCTTGTGTTTGAAACACAGGGCTGTGTTTTAGAGCCGCAGATAAAGTTCATTAGTAGGTGCGAGCACAGTTCTCAAAGGGCAGTTCTGCCATATTTCCAGTCACTGTACAGAATTCTCATTAGTCAATTACCTTGCTCCCATCCGCCTGATTCCTGCGGTAATGTGTATTTTAAAGCCGCTGATAAGACACAGCATGTTTTAAATATACCTTAATGTATTGGAAATGCATGAGCCCCCTCGGGTTTATATATCTTAACCACTGGCCAATTTTGCAAAGTTATAAATAAATGTTACAGGCCTCGGCTGCAGTTGTACAGAATCAGCTGGGGATATTTAAAAGGCAGTCTACACTCTAAGTTACCTTTAAATCTGAGATATCAAGCACAGGGAGCAAAGCAGGTAGGAATATGCAGATGATTTCCTGGTAATAAAATCAACAACCTTGACATATGAAGTGAGATTGAGTGGGGACAGGACTGGTGGGGGAAGCAGCTTGGTTGAATTAGCAAGTGTTTATGTACAAGTGACTGCTGGGCATGGTGGGGAAACTGAGTTGGGCAGGTTGTCAAGGAGATTATGAACATGCTCAGGGCATTGAGCGAGGAGACAAGGATGCAGGTGAGCAGAGACATTGAGGAGAGGACCACTGAAGAAGGACAGGAAGTGAAGGGGCCAAATGGGGAGAGGTCCAAGCACGTGTCTTTAGGAGATGGCTGTTGAGGTGAGAACTGAATCCTACTTTATACAGAGAAAGAAAGTGTAGGGTGAGAAACACAGTTCATTGAAAGGTACACAGATAGCTCACTGGGCAAGAGGGTTAATTTAGTACAGGGTACGTAAGGGGTAAAGATGGAGACATCCAGGAAGTGAGACAAGTTGCTACTCTGGTTTGGATGTGTTCTCCAAACCCCATGTGTTGGAATTTGATTCTCACTACATCCAACTTGGAAGGTAGGCCCTCTAGGGAGGTGTTGGCATCACTGGGCACTGAGACAGTTGAATGGACCAACACTATGACCATCCTGGCAGGAGTGGGTTTCTTATAAAAAGGACAAGTTCCCACTCATGCTTCTAGATCACTGGCACTCAGCCTGTGAGTTTGACCCTTTTCAGGGTTGAATAATGGAGTTGCCTAGGACAATCAGAAAACGGAGATATTTACATTGTGATTCATAACAGTAGCAAACACACAGTTATGAAGTAGCAACAAAAACAACTTTTATGGTTGGGGGTCACCGCAACATGAGAAATTGTGTCAAGGGTCATAGATAGTAGGGAGGTTGAGAACCACCGTGTTAGAATTTGTTCTCTCTTCTATGTGATGCCTTCTGCCAAGCCATCCTATCAAGAAATCCCTCACTGATGTTGGTATCTTGACCGTGGACATTTTTGCTTTTCATGACTATAAATAAATAAATAAATAAATAAATAAATAAATAAATAAATAAATAAATAAATAAATAAATAAATTTCTCTTCTTTGCAAACGCCTCAGTCTCAGAGTTATCATAGCACAAAACAAACTAAGATCACCAGCCACGAACAGAAACTCAGACGGGAAGACAGGGATAACGGGGAGGGTATGAAAGGTGGATTGGAAGAAATATTTCTGAAGCTGCATTAAAAGTGGCAGGAGATGAACATGGGCCATCTACGCATGCTCTACCTGTGGGTGAGCCGAACAGGGGCAGTCTGCGTGTGCTGTACCTGCAGGTCTCTACCCACCACACTCTCTTTTTTTGTTTGTTTGTTTGTTCTCAGCACGGTTCCAAAGGGGAGATATCATGATGGCCATCTTACAGACAAGGAAACTGGGGTCTAGTGAGACCCGCAATGGGTTCAAGGCCACACAGCCAGAAAGCAGTGAGCCTATGTTTGTTCTTTAGTTAATCTTCTTCCAAAATGTCTGTTCTTAATCACTACTAGATCTAAAATATCCCCAAATACCAGAAGAAGGTCTGGAGCATAATGAGCCTTCAGAAAGTGAAATACTGGATTCATAGTTGAATGGTGGATGGAAAGAAGGAAAATGGGCGGACACTGGACAGACGAATGAATGCATGCATGAATGAATGAATGGTAGCTCTAGGGTATCTCAGAGCAAACAGGCTTTGTGGGAGACAGGGTCAAGAGAGCACAAGTGACACATAGGCAAGGTTGATACTGTGCTGTGCTGACCCTCAATGTGTAGGCTGGAGAGTCAAAACAAATGCTGTCTGAGTGCTGAGTCTAGCTTTCTCGTGCCAGTGAATTAGTCCGTTGGCTTTTCTGTGAAAAGCTTCCCATGGATCATCATTTGTGTTATTTGCTGGGCCTGTGTAAGCAGTAAACCAAAAGTCAGGGGCTGATGCTTAATTCTGCCTTCACAAGCAACTCGCTCAGGAGCGTGTCTGGTCATCTTTCGCACCTCTGCAATAAGCGTGCTTAGTGGGCCATTTTGCAGAATCTCTCTCTTTTTAGCCTGTGTCTGAGGTTCTTGGGGAGGAAAATGAAAAGTCTTTGCTCCTTGGTTAACTCAGTTTGATTAGTGCCCAATGCTGAAGTTTCACCTCTTAGAAACACGAGCAGTCCCCTCCTTCATGATTGTCTCTGGAAATGTGATCAGGCCATTGGTTGCAGGGCTGGCCAGAACTCCTTGGCAGCCAATCTTCACTGGTGGGAGAAAATGTTCCTCAGAGACAGCTTGTCTGCTGTCTCTTCAAAGCTTCCTGTATATGGGAAATGAAAGGCTTCCTTCCACATCCTGCCTGCTTCTTGGCAGGCTGATCCCTGCCCTTCCTATGAGGTTCCAGGAGTCTGTGACATTATCTGCCAAGTCCCAGGAAAGGCTCTGGACGATGACTTGGAGCCCTGGAGATGATGAATATGCAGCAAGAGGTGCTGTGCCAGGTAGGGAAGCTGCAGTGCCGCTGTGATTGGATGAGCTGGGCCAGCTATGCAGGCCAGACAGTGCCAAGACCCGCCAGGGATGTGTAAGGTTGATTCCGAGCAGCCTTGGTGAAGGCCTGGCACAGGCAGGTCTCTTTCCCATCCTTATGGGTTAGGAGCCTCCATATGTAGTTGGAATTCTCTGAAGTTGAGGATTTAAGAGTTGTACATCCACATGGTGTCTGATCATTCTCAATAGCTATAGTAAAACTACCCAATGTGGCCGGCGACTCGGCCTATGTCAGTACAGACAGCTTGCAGCCAGCTGTTTTGGTACTACTGGCTCTGACCCACAGAGAATCTGACAAGCCCCTAGTGGCCAAAGAAAGTTGAGAGCTAATTATGTTTGCATCACTGCACTCTGAGGCTGAGAATATTTAGAGGTGCCTGGGCTGTTCATTTGCCTGCAGGCAGAACTGGACATTAGCCAGCCTGGACCGATGAGAGTCTAAGGCTATTTTCTATGGGACTTAGAAACCTTTGCTCATAGAGGACCGTTTACATATCTTCAGCATCTAATATTCTTCAACCTGGACACAATTCTCACTAGAACTCACCCATATTCCTCCAGTTTCCATTGATTCTTTAATCGTATTTTGGGGATGTGGAGGTAAGAGCCCACCACACTTTGCATATAGTCTGATGCCAGGGCCTTCTCCAAGGGGCTTTTCAGAGCTAAGTGTAGATCTCCCTTCCAATGGTAGGCTCCGTGACATCACAGCCCTATCTTACAGTGGGCGGTGGTGTGAATATTTACACCGTAGAAACAGGCAAACACAGTCAACAATGCTCCCCCCACATGCAATGGCTGATATTGACTGTCAGTTTGACAGGATTTAGAGTTTCCTAGAAGACAAAGTTCCAGGCACACCTATGAGCACTTACCTAGAGCATATTAATTGAGGAAGACCACTCTGAAAGTAGACGACACCATCCCACAAACTCTGAGGTCCAGAACTGAATACACTGGAATAAGCAGATGGAGCTCAGACATCCATCTCTCTGCTTCCTGACTGGAGATGCAATGTGATCAACTGCCTCAAGTCCCTACTTTATGACTTCCACATCACGATGACTGTACCCTAAAACTGAACTGTGAGCCAAAGCACACCTTTCCTTCCTTTGGCCTCTGGTCCAGTATTTTACAACAGCGTGAAGACAATCCACGCACTGAGATCACTTGCTATTTGTTCAACTGGAACTGGCATGAAGCTGGCTATGCAAAGCAATAGTCACTCACAGAGCCTGGCTGAGCCTGACTCTTTCTGTGCTTTATCTAAGTGCCTTTAAGCAAAGCTCACTCACTGACAGGCCCGTGACTCCTCAGAAAACAGAGTCTGAGATAGGAATCCTCCCCTGACACATACCCATAGGACTTCTTATAAAGCAACAACATGTAGACCCCATGTTGATGGAGTGAGAGGCACACATTGAACCACCAGGTTGAATGGCTCTGGGTTTCACTTACCCGAGTCTTTAATGCAATCTCACTATTGGAGTCAGATTTACCAGCCAGGAGATTCAGTTATATGATTTGACTTCAGGTTGTCCGATTCAATTCATGGAGGATTTACAAGGCATGTACTCAGTGTGCACTCTGTTCTGGGCTCAGGAGCCAGCGAGAGGGGGCTGTTATGAACAGCAACGGGGCCATCACTTCTGTTCCCAAATAAATATGATTTGACTGGGAAGATAAGCATGCACGTGGATCAATATGAATGCTACAGAAGAGACGTGCTTGAGGGAGTCTGAGTGATCATGAAACGTGGTGGTTATTATGCAGGGCTCTGGGGTCAGATTGCCTGTGTCCAAACTCCAGACAGCCGCTTAGTAGCTACGTGACCTGGGAAGGGTTGCTGTATACCCCCCAGCCTTCCCCACCCCAACTCAGAGTTCTCCTTCTTAGGGGAATCAATCTCATAGAGCTGTTGTCAGATTCAATGTATGTTTGTGTGTATAAGGCACACTGACTGGAATATAGTGTGTGGAAAATATGGTTTTTTTCCCCCATATCATCTAATGTCTGCTTTTTTTTTTTTTTTTGAAAAGGACAAAACTGAGGTCCAGAAGTGGGAAAATGGCTCTTTATTAATTAGTAAACAGGCCCAAGATTCACAGCTGAAGCTAATTTTATTGGTCAGTATAGATGGGGGGATGGGTGGCCTGTGGTGCTAGTCATATAAATATGTCATCAACTCTCAATGTGTTGACAAAAAATGTAACTTGTGGTTTGTGCAAAGTTGGATACAGACGAGTAAACTTACTGCACTCTGTGGCGACCTCATCTGGACTTCATGGTCTCTGAGGACACTACAGTTGGGCAGGTACAGGTGGAGGCATAGATAGCCCCTGACTACTTTGGTTTATTGATAAGCAGCGATACTGCCTTTATACAAAGGGAGTCTGGGAACATTGGCTGATATAAGGCTGTTTAATGAGTAAAGTAACCACCACATGGACGGTACAGGGGATATCACAGGGCAATATATGAGAAACTGCTTAATAACGGGATAGATATTATATATGACAGTTTGGGATAACATGTCCCAGAGACAAGTTTAGACCGATGTGGTAGGAGATTAAAAAAGCAGGGGTCTTGGGAGGTAAAGGGGTTGAGCATCCTTGTGGAAGGGGTAGTACTAGCTCAAGACATGAATGAAATGAAGGTCAGACAGGATTGGAGGATGGGGAGAGATGGAGAAGAGCCTCTCTTTAAATAGCACCCATGGGTGCTGGCTGCAGAGAAGGTGCTGAGCATCCCAATCCCAGTGATTGTGACCTTTGCCAGCCTCTTCCCAAGGGCTCAGGCAGGGTGCTGCTGTCATCAGTGGTGATTCCCAATAGCTCAAGGCTTGGCTCCTGCGATTTCCCTCTGCCTTCATTTGAAATGTTCATGGATGCCAATCCTCCTCTCCGTTTTGAGACAAAGGCTTCAAGGCGGAGCTCATTGTAGTGGAAAGAGCACTGGATACAGAATCATTAAATTAAATACACTTTCCTTCTCTTTCCTCGTCCATGACAACTGCCGTGACTTCGAGCAAGAATCTCCAGGTCTCTGGCCTGGAGTTCTCCTTGGTAAAATCAAGTTTCCTTAAGCTCTCTTGTGGACCTGATTCTCTGTCCCTGGGCTTCTTGTAGCCATCATTTATAGCAGGGGGTAAAATTCTTTGGAGGGATAGTCTGGGACTGTCCTCTTAGTACAGATCAAGGGAGAGAGGATTTGACCAGGGATAGAGCAGCTTAGAGGGTGAGCAGGATTGAAGATGGCATATGCAAATCTTTGGTGAGGGGCCAAGCTTACATCAGAGTGGAGACAGGATAAAGAGGCAGCTGGAAGCTGGGCCCAGCCTCATAAATCTCACAGTGACATATCAATCAGTCAGTTCAATCAGTTGCAACATTTTTTTTCCTTTAGAAATAAATAAAGATGAAGGCAGAAGATACCACACAAAGAGGAGCCTCAGAGCAGCGTGGAGAGTAACGCTGCCACTGGGGCTGGAGCTGGCTTCTGATTTATGGACAGGCTGAATTTGATAAATCAGGGACGGTGATCCAATGGGTTTAGGCTCTTGTTTCCTAAATGGGAACTTAATGTTGTTCGCTCATTCATAGGTAGGATGCCACATCAGAGAGCTAATATATAAATCTATTCTTTACAAGGGGTTCCATGTTTGTTTTTTGGAAAGCAAACTTATAAATCATACTCATCTCAGATGGAACGTTCTCTGGTATAAATTGTTGTCACCCTCGTCCTATAAATTTCACGTTGAGAATCCTGCCTAGCCCACCAGATCTCACACATTTGGGGTGGGTGAGCTTGTAGTAAAAAGGGCTTGCTTCTGATTGGGAAAGCTGGGGGGACTTCAGAGAAGGTTAGGGGACTTCAGAAGTAATGTCTTCTTCATTTAGCCCTGGACTTACTTATTTATTTATTTATTTATTTATTTATTTATTTATTTATTTATCTAATAGCTTATTGGTTTTGAGAGTCCACTGATTAAAAAGCAAACAAACAAAACATAGAGTCAATAAAATATGCTACTAGAGACGGGACTTGTTTATTAGGTAATTTCCAGTATGGCTCCCTAGGGGAGTCCAGGAATCTTCATAACCAGCTGCAGCAGCTGAGGCTAGAGCTAGGTAGGACTTGTGTTCTACCTCCTGTTAACCCCTGGGGTTCCTCAAGTTTCACAGCCTCTGGGGGCCTGGGTTCCTGACTCTCACTTTTGCTAAGTAGCTCTTTCGTCTTATGCCTGGAGGTTCTGTAGTCACCCCCAAAAGAAGCTTAGAAATACACCTCCATTCCTACAGTGCACACAGTCATCTTCCTCCTTCCTTCTTTACCTTTAGCCATCTTCTCCAGAAAGTCTTCTATGTAATAACACACAGAAGTGAACATATATCTATTTTTATGTGTATGTGTGAGTGGAGGGGTGTGTGGAGGGGGTGTGCACACTTGTGTGGAGGCCAGAGGTCAACATTGCTTTTCTTCCCCAGTCACCATCTGATTTTCTTTTTTTGAGACTCAGTTTCTCATTTCACCTGGAGCTCACAGATTTCTCCAGAGCCTAGACTCTGGGACATCTTGCCAGTGAGCTCCAGGGATCCTCCTGTTTCTCTTTCCCAGGTGCTGGGATCATAGGTGTGTGCCACCACACACAACTCTCTAGGTGAGTGATGGAGATTTGAACTCAGCGTTCACGTTGGTGTGGCAAACATTTTATCAACAGAGTCACCACAAGTTCCTCGTGTCCACCTTTAATTTTGTGGTTCTTGGGGTTGAACATAAGGCCGAGTGTGCTCAAGCCAAGTACTCAGCAACTCATCTATTTCCCATTCCCTTATTTTTTTATTTTTTATTTTTTTTTTTAATTTTAGGATATGGTCTCATTACACAGCCTGGCTTACCTTGAACTCACTACAGACCAGAAAGGTTTAGAACTTGTGATCCTTGTGCTGAAGCCTCTTGAGAATCCTGAGTAGGATTCCAGGACTACATACCAGACCCTGCTTGTATTCATTCTCCCTCCCTCTCTGACTTGTCTCGTGTAGCCTACGCTGGCCTTGAACTCACTGTATTGTTGATGATGGCTCTCAAGTTCTGATCCTATCATGCGCTAAATTTTCAGGTGAGTACCCCCTGCCATGTATCTTCTAGGTCTTGACGCCAGCAGACTGTGTGCATGCCAGGCAGACATTCTAAAACCCAAGACACACCCCTGTATGTGGAATGAGTATTCCAAGACCTATTTAGAGTATAGAGTGAGGGGCAGCCAGAGAGGTGGAATTTTCTCTTGAAGTGGGCTCCCCATTGGCTGCCCACAAGCATAGGCAGCTTCTTCTGTTGCCTTTCCCCACTGTCTTCAGCCACCAGTTGTGAGAAGGACACCAACCTCCAGTGCCTTCTGAGCCCAGAATCACTTTGCCAAGAGGCGTTTAGCCCCAAAGAATGTCTCCATTGAGGTGCTGAAGAGGTTTCATTTGAGCTACAGGGGTTCAAATCAAACCCCACTTAACACACTAAATTGGGCTTCTGAAAGGTTGCAAGTGAAATGGTAAAATGGGGCTGAAAAAAAAAAACCCTCACACTTCTAAAAGCACCGATAGAGTTTCCATTTAAAGCAATCTTAGGATAAATCCTTTTGTGAAGAATGACCCTGGTCGTGAGCAGCAGATGGGTTTTGTCCTTCTGCTGGTCGTGTCCACACTGATAACAATGCTGGGCCAAGCATGAGTGTGTGCGTATATGAGTGTATGCACGCACATACGTGCATATATGACACATAATTTTCACATAACTGTATGTTGTAGGTCCTGTATTATCTCTACCCAAGGGATAAAACTGAGGCACAGAGCACCAGAGCTGACAGATAAGAGACAGCAAAATGGCTTACTAAGAGGTCATGCTCAAGCTTTAGTCTGTTTAGAATTGCTTTTTTTCCTTTGCTTTGTGTCTTAACGCCACACATTTTTCCAGTTAGTGCACTCTTGTGCTAGCTAGTTTTATGTCGGTTTGACATAAGCTAGAGAGAGTCATTTTGGAAGGGGAAACCTCAATTGAGAAAATTTGCAAGCCAATGGGGCCATTTTCTTGATCGATGATTGATGTGGGAGGGGCTATCCCACTGTGGGTGGTGCCACCCCTGGGCAGGTGGTCCTGTATGCTATCAGGAAACACACTGAGCAAGCTAGGAGGAACAAGTCAGTAAGCGGCAGCCCTGTATGATCTCTGCCTCAGTTTGTGCTTCCAAGTTCTTGCCTGGCTTGAGTTTTTGCCTTGACTTCCCTTAGTGATGAGCAGTCTCTTGTAAATATAAAATGAAATAACCTGCTTGCTCCCCAAGTTGCTTTTGGGTATGATGTTTTTAATCACAGCAGTAAGAACCCTAACTGAGATATCGCTACAACTTTAAAACTTTTCTTTCTGCGTCCCTTGTTTTCTAGTCACGCCTACTCAATCTATTGTCTGGTTCCATGGATTTGCCCACAATTCCAATATTTTTAGCTTCTTCTTCCTGTTTTGTCTCATTCCCTGCTATTATTTATCTCCCAGTGGTGTCCTGAGTTGGCCTCCCTGTGCTGTGTGTCATTCTTATTTACCCTTAAGGAGACAGAATGGCCTATGGCAAGGAGAGCATTTGACAGAAGTCCAGTAGAAAGCAACGAAGCAAAACCTGGAGACATTTGAGGGCCATCGCAGTCACGCAGAAGAAACAGCAGTGCCTTTCCTCAGCTGACCTAGAACATTCAGAGCCTTAGCTGCAGAGCCATCTCTTTCTACTGTTTGTTCCAGGCCTTGGGTTTGCTCTTAGCCTCCTCCTCTCCCTGATTCTGCTGCATTCTCTCCTGTGATGTCCCTCTGAGGATGCTCTTGCCTCACCCCTGCTTTATCTGCTTCACCCCTGCTTTATCGACTCTTTCTGGTAGGCACTGCAGCCTGATGCTCTTTCTTTCTGTGGCTGGCATTGTCCCTGACAGACCCAGTTTCAACTTTATTCACCAGTGTGTCCAGAGACCTCTCTAGTTCTCTGAAAAACAAATCACTTTCTGTCTTGAATTATCAACTTGATCTATGCTTTGTGTCCTCTAGCTTGCCACTTGGAGGTGGAGCTCTAAGTATTGGAATCAACCCTGGGCTTTGTACACAGCACAGTCACTGTCAGTTCTGGGGATTGTTCTGGCTGGTTTTGTGTCAACTTGACACAAGGTAGAGTCATCAGAGAGGAAGGACCCTCACTCAGTTGAGGAAATGCCTCCATGAAATCCAGCTGTAAGGAATTCCTCAATTAGTGATCAATGAGGGAGGCTCCAACCTATTATGGGAGATGCCATCCCTGGACTAGTGGTCCTGGGCTCTATAACAAAGCTGGCTGAGCAAGCTAGGGGAAGAAAGTCAGTAAGCAGCTTGGCATTGCTTGCCCTCCATGGCCTCTGCATCAGCTATAGCCTCCAGGTTCTTGCCCTGCTTGAGTTCCTGTCCTGACTTCCTTTGATGATGAATAGCAATATGGACGCATAAGCTAAATATGCCCTTTCCTCTGCATTCTGCTTTTTGGTCTTGGTGTTTCATCATAGCAATAATAGCCCTGATTAAGACATGGATACAGAAGCACATGAGATTTAGCCTCTACTTGGAAGGATGGTCATGGGAAGAAAGTCACAGAGAGGTGCAAGTTCCTTTCAGTAGTTGGCGAGGAGCTGGGGTCTTCATGTGGCGTTAACGGAGCTGAGGAAAGAGAGTTCTATAGTCTTTTGTCTCTTTCTTGTCCTAGAGCGTGGAACAATGCGCATGCCCTCAGTAGTGTCTCAGAAAATGTTTATTTGATTTGAATATCTCCTTAGTGGCTCTTGTGTTCAAAGACATCTAAAAATATTTGAATGGTTTAACCCAACTTAGGTGTATATCTATCAGGTGCTTTTACATGTTCCACTGTGAGCTAAGGCCTGATTGTTGACATATTACTCTGAAAGTGTTCTCAAGGTGATTGATGTATTCCATGTGTACATTTTGAACTCCTAAAGGATTTCTCTATCCTACTCCTTTATCCTCCAGAGAACAGGGGACCGACTATCAAACTAAAAGTCTGTCCATATTTATATATCAAGATAAAGGAGCCAGGCTTCATTCTAGATGTGTTGACCACATCTAAAGTCAAAATCCTTCTGTGCAGAATAGAAGGATGGAGAGATAATTAACTACTATTCTGTAAGATCTCTTGAAAAATCAACAAGCACATGATCATCATGACTTATCTGTGGCCTTGGGCCCACTGAAGTCTCTTAGTCCAGTTTCCTATAATACAAAATCCCACTTATCCTCAAAGGCTTCAGCAAGTCAACGTGTGTTACTCTGGCTACCCAGAACTTGGCACAAAAGCAGCATCAAATGGCATACAGCCTTGTAACTGATTTCATACTCACTAGACTAGGTTTCTAAGACAAAGCTAATTAGAACAATTTATTCATTTTTTTAAAAAATAAAAACAATAGCTAGGCATGGTGACTCCCACACATGATCTCAGCTTGAGAGGCCAAGGCAGAAGGATTGCTGTGAGTACAAGACCAGCCTGAGGTACATAATTAATTCCAGGCCAACCTGGAGACAAAGTGAGACCCTTTCTCAAATAACTAAACCAGGCAAAACTGTAATCCAGTAATGAAACCCCCAGGTGAAAGATGATTCTTGAACAGTGTTAGGAGTCACTGAAGAGAACAAATGAAGAATGTGAAGGCAGATCTGGAAGCTTCCTTGGAGGAAATGATGGTTCTTCTGAGATTCAGAGAATAAATAAATTATCCAGGAACAATGGAAAGGACAGGGTAGAGGAAGATGTTCTGGAAGAAAAGGAATGACTGGTTTTCAACACATTACCAACCAGTGTAACATGAGAGACTTAGATTAAATTGTGTATCAGAGCAACAAAGAAAAATTAAGACATTTCTTTCTTGGAGATGTTCAGCTAAGGGATGGGTACAGCAGATGGGGTTTGACTCTGTAGTGATGCAGTGGGGATGGATTCAGGGGGAAAAGTTGGAATAGATGTATACAGCTCAGTAGCTTTCCAACCTAAAAATCCTGTGTAACTATCTCCAAAAGAAAACATTCACTGTAGCCCCAAACATAAAGCAGTGTTACTTCAGAGGAAGCAGAGTCTTGGGTTGAATGTCCTTTCAGATGGGCACCTGAGAAGTCCCCACTGATACAGTGGCAGCTCTTCGGGTGCCTTTGATGGTTCTTTGTATTCTAGGAGAGGAACCAGAAAACTCATGTTAGAGGCCAAAGAGGCTGATGACCCAAGAGTGAAATGACTTTTCTGAAGCTTCTGCAGTTCTGCAGTAAAATGACTTCTGGGCCAACGCATTTCCCTATGTGATTCTTAGGCTTTTTTGAGTGTCTTCTCTCATGAGTTTGTTTGACCTTCTTTCTAGTGTGGTTGACTTAGTAATTTTCCATTAGTGTCTGCCTGTCTTCACCACAACTGGACAGAAAGGCAGATTATTCAGGCGTATTGGGAATAGAATTTTCCTTAGGAGAAGAGTGGGCTTATAACTCAGTTTCCATGGGATGGAGCCCTCTTCTCGAAGAACGAGTCTACCTGCTATAAGGTCTCTAGCGCTACGGGTTTGCACTTTCAAATAGCAATCTTTACAGCTGGCATTACCCAGAGTAT
The DNA here is from genome assembly GCA_030674055.1 of Rhabdomys pumilio. Taxonomy (NCBI): domain Eukaryota; kingdom Metazoa; phylum Chordata; class Mammalia; order Rodentia; family Muridae; genus Rhabdomys; species Rhabdomys pumilio. Next base: position 7,492,950 of record JANHMN010000024.1, on the reverse strand, counting down.
GTCTGGCGCCTGGGCTCTTTTGCTAATATCCTGCCTCAGGATGTTCTGATTCATGGTAAGTCTTTCCCTTATGTGCTGAGCCACTGTGTTTTCACTCACGAGATCTAAAAACTGTATTGTACCATCTTTAATACTCAAATTTCCCAATGCAGCTGGTCCTTGTACCTCACCACACTGTAGTGTTTTCCTTCTTCAGTTTTGATCTCTGCCTTTAAGGTCTATCTTCTTGTCTTACCAGTTGGCATTTCCAGTTCCTACTAGAAATAAAATGGCAGGCCCCTTGGAGGACACGTTCTTGAGGTTGCAACAGAATCCCTTCTTTCTTCCTGTTTCATCTTGCCTGCCTCTGATGGGACCCTTGACCCCCAGGTAGTCTGTCACAGACCTATTTTTGAGTAACACCTGCATGTGACCAAAGCCCTCTGAGAGCTTCCTGGAGAGAAGGTGGGTTTAGCTAACTCGCCTCTCTCTTTATATCAACACCTCCCAAAGGGCAAGCAGATCTCACTCCATTGGGTTCATCCTTTACATCCCAATCTTAGCGTCATAGTCATATAAGCTCAAGATGAAGGGAGGGTTTGTTTGTCCACTGTTGTTTAGCAGACCTAGAATGAATGAAAGTGACTGCATAGTCCTACAGATTCTTTCACTTTTTCTTCTTTCTGGTCTTATCTTCTTCATTCCTCTGAGTCTTTTTCTGTTTCCAAGGCCCACCCCTGGCTCAAGACCTCTGTATTGCTGTTTCATCAGCTCAGATGTCTTTCCTCAAAATGGCTCCAATGTTTGCTGACCAGTTTTGTATCCACTGTCATTGTCAGTATAATGTCGTTTCCAACCACCCACCTAATTAATGGCAAACGTACTCCCTACTTCAGATTTAATGTATTTTAATCAGAGACAATTTTCCTTGCTGACATATTATGTAGCTTATCAGTTTACTTATTTGGTGCCTTCTACTGGGCTTCAAGCTCTATGAGAGCGGGGTTTGATGCTTTTACTTCTTTGTAACTCCTAAACCTGGATTCTGAGGAGACCAGTGTCAGCCACAGGATGGGTGCTGAATGAACAACTGCTAAATGAATGCAGTAGTCACACTGAAACTTAACACAGACTCTTTCCTTCCTTCCTGTCAGAATCCAAGCTTCCTTCCTGTCAGGCTTCAGGCTCTGTTCTTGTCAGGCTTCAAGCTTCCTTCCTATCAGACTCCAAGCTTTTTTTCCTGTCAGGCTTCAGGCTTCCTTCCTGTCAGATTCCAAGCTTTCTTCCTATAATATTCCAAACTTCCTTCCTGTCAGGCTTTAGGCTTCCTTTCTGACAGATTCCAAGCTTCCTTCCTGTCAGGTTTCAAGCTTTGTTCTTGTTATGCTTCAAGCTTCCTTCTTGTAAGACTCCAAACTTCCTTCCTGTCAGATTCCAAGCTTCCTTCCTATCAGATTCCAAACTTCCTTCCTGTCAGATTCCAAGCTTCCTTCCTGTCAGACTCCAAACTTCCTTCCTGTTTTGCTCCTGGCTTCCTTCCATTTAAGCTGTAGGCTACCTTCTTTCCAGGGTTCAGATTTTCTCTCCTTAAGGCCCCAGGCTTTCTTCCTGTCGAATTTGAAGCTTTTTCCTGTCAGGGTCCAGGTTTTCTTCCTGTCAAGGTTTAGCTTCCCTTCACTTAAGTGTCAGCTTTCCCATCATGCTCCCAGTTGTTGTTGGTTTTTTTTTTGTTTGTTTGTTTGTTTTTCTGTTAGGCTCTAGTCTTCCTTCCTCTCAGGTTTTAGTCTTGTCAGGTTGTAGCCTTCCTTCCTGTGGGGGCTCTTGAATTTATTTCTTCCTGTTAGATTTTACCCAACATTCCCGTCAGTTTCCAACTTTTTTTCATGTTTTTATTTCTCAGGACTCCTGGGAACTAGACATATAAGATCTGGCATGGAAGTCCAGATTTGACATGTTTATTCTTTTTCATACTGGCTTCCTTTCACTTCTTACCACCTAAGCAGGCAGTGTGTTAAGAGTGCCTTCCTTCCCAGCATCACTTAGTGGAGAAAAATATTTATTAAGGTTTGATGTTGGCAATACATCAAAATCCAATAACCATACCATAGTGCAAACGCACTGAAGGGTGTGAGACCCATAACGTAATCTGCACATCAGAATCACAAAGGCGAATCTATAATTTCATTTGATTTATTTTCCTAAAATGCGGCAATCCCACATGTTGCTTGAAGTGATGGAAGCTGGGACAAACAGAAACGCAGGAGATTTATGAAGCTTGTCAGCCGAGTCTTGGGGATACCTACTCCGTCCCTGAAAGATAGGCCTGAGTAATTTCCCCTTTTACTACAGCAATATCTTGTCCGCATTCACCAGAAAGACCCCCGACCTGTAAACATATTAGCAGGCGTGTTCTCTTTACGAGTGTGTAAATTTCCCCACATTGTGTGCCTCCAGGGTCTTGAGGCTGTGTTTATTGGTGTGAGTAGCCCACGTGAGAGAAAGCTCCAGTGTGATCTAGATTTATGCCAAGTGGAAAATGGTGGGCAGCCTGGAACAGTTTTTTGTTTGTTTGTTTTTGTTTTTTAAATATAAGAACAGACATTTTCTTTGAATAGCAAGCAGGGATTCAGTTAAATGAAATGATCTCCACACAGTGATCTCCAAGTCACCCAAACTGTGGTTTAAGTGTCAGAGTGGACAGATTCAAATCTGGCAAAGCTGTCTGAAAGGGTCTTCAAGCCTAGGGGAAATGTGACTTGATCCTACTGTGCTTGACAGTGTCTCTTTCTCTCTCTCCTAGGTTTGCCTTGTCAACCTCCAGGGTTTGACATAACTTGATAGGTACCTTTCTTGTAAAGACAGCAGCCACTGGTTATTGGAAAGCCTGCTCTATAGTGAAGTATGTGAATCTCACTGACCATCCAACAGGTAGGTATGTGTCGGGCCTGACATGAGGTCTAATCTCCATTCCACCTTCACCCTTTAGTCATGTACACAGGTGGGCGTGATAAACAGGCCCCAGGCCCTAGAGAGATTTACATGCTAATAAGGTACCCAAAGGCCAGAGGGTGGAGCCAATTAAGCATTCCTCCACAGCCCTTGCCCCCTCTTCCCTTCCCTATTTAACTCAGGTCCACCCTGGGTTTTGGGGGGAGGGGGGGCGCACATTCAGATCCATCCACCATCCATCATGCCAATAAACTGGTTTTGGAAACCCAAGGACTTCCTCGTGTGTTGGGCCACGCCATGAGGAACCATGGAGAGGCTTTAGTGAACTGCCGGGCCTAACTTCCAGCTGGAGGAACCCAAGGCATTCTCAGCCAACTACACACAGCGTGGCGTGAGAGACCCTGTGGTTCCCCAGCCGTGGTTTTGGGTTTTTTTTTTTTTTGTTGTTTTGTTTTCCTACAGGTATGTTGTTCTCAGAGTTTTGCAGATCCCAAAGCTCCAAGAGGTCAATGACAAAGAAAATGTTTAAGATTGGATGTAACCCAAAGTCCATACTCCTTCTATGTCACTGTGTTAGGGACATTAGACTTGCTATCAGTAATGTTCTTAGCCCTACCCTACCAGGGCGAGTACTATCCAAGTATAGAAGGTCCCAGAACTGATATGTCTTGTGTCCTGACCTTCTCCATATTTTGAGTGCCCATGGAACATGACAAATTGGGTCTCACACACCTCCTTTATGATTGAGTTCCAGGTCATTAAGCCTCCCATATTTCTTCTTTGCAATCTTGTACCTACTTCCAGTACTCAAGTAGCCCTCCTTCCAGGGTGTAGCATTTCCTAGCCCTACATTTGAAGGGTAGACAATGAGAAGTATTTTGAATGTAGGATGAATGAATGGAGCTTAGACATGTGTATGGGGCATTTCCTGTACCCATTCAGGGTTTCTTCTTGAGCATGATGGCATCAAGTATGAGAAGAGAAGGTGGTAGGCCCCTATTTGGTGCCACTCTTGTTTCCTTGCTGCAGGGATACAGATGCCGCACTCACTGTTTATGTCTTTAGTATGTGTCCTTTGTACAGTTGCTCCAATACTCAAAACTACATAGTTGGAGGAATCTGAGAATACAGGAGAATTCACAAGTGGCCACATGACCAGATGGCATCATGTAAGAACAGGATAGTTCTTCATCTTTCCCACCATCCTCCCTTTAAAAAATATGAAGAAATTCATTTGTATACTGGGGCAGCTCTTCAGAACTGGCCCCTACCCTGATGCCTTTAATTTTGCCAATCTGACAGCAAGTTTAGGGGATATGGAAGAAAGACTTCTGGGAGTCCTGCTTCACAACCTGGTGCACAGGATCTGTCACTCAGATCACAGGGTAAAGTAGTGGCAGATGAGACTTTCTGTAGGAACTGGACCCCACGTCTTTTCACTAAGCTTCTCTCTCACTGTCCCTTTTACAGCGTGAAGAACCTGAGTTCTCATGTGATCATAGAATCTCGCTACAAGGGGCTCCCGAACTTCACACATAAAGAAAGAGCTTGCTTAAGCCTATGGTAGGGAGGTGTAGTCAGGTTTATCCCAGGTAGCCATGTCCTCTTCTTGACTTTCATCTCTCTCTAATTATCCAGCTAGACTCTGCCTCAGCTATACTAGTTTCTTTAAGAACAACTATCAGTATTTAGTCATTATATATACTTTAAATATGTTCACCATATATCACCCATTTCTATACCCCTATGTGTGTGTTGCGCATGACTGTGTGTGTTTGTGTGTATGTGTGTACAATCCACGTTTCACATGTGACAGAAATGAAATATTTGTGTTTCTGGGGTTGACTTATTTCGTTAAGTATTATGCTTTCCAGTTCCATCTATTTTCCTGCAAGTGACATAATTTCATTCTTCTGTGGGGCTGACTAAAACTCCATTGTATAACATACTCCATTTAATCTATTCGTCTGTTGATGGTTTAGGTAGGCCAGTTGCATAAGTAGGCTATTGTGAATGATGCAGCAATAAATGGAAATGTGCAGGTCTTTGTGGTGGACTGACTGGGATTCCTCTGTGAATATCCCCAGGAGTGGGACACCTGGGTCACACAGGCCTTCTGTTTTCAGTTTTGCTGAGGAATCTCTACATTGATCTCCATAGTATCTGCATTCATTCATATCCTATCAACAGTGAACAAGCTTCTCTTCCCCATTCTTGCCGTGTGCTCAGCCTTTACTGTCACTTACAGTGTAGGACAGGATCACAGTGTAGTTGTGACTTGCATTTTCTTCATGGTGAAAGCAGTTGAACAAATTTTTCATGCATCTATTGGCCATTGGTACTTTATTTTCGAGAACTGTCTGTTCATTTCATTTGACAATTTATTGGTTGAATTATTATTATTTTTTGCCTTTTGGTTATTTTTATATTTTGGTTACAAATCCTCTGTCCGGTTTATAGCAGGTAAAGACTCCCATCCTACTCCCCCATTCTGTAGGCTGTCTCCTAACTCTGTCAGCTATTTGCTGTGAAGAAGATTTACCGTTTCGCACACTCTCACTTTTCAGTTCTTGCTATCATTTCTTGAGCCCCTCCACCTTTAGAGCCCTTTCAAAAAGTCCTTGCTTATGTCCGCGATTTGAAGTGTTTCTTCCATGTCTTTCCCTGGAAGGCTAAGAGGTTTAAGCTTTGCATTAAGATCTTTGATTCATTTAGAATTGATTTTGATGAAAGGTGAGAGATACAGATCTAGTGTCAGTCTTCTTTATGCAAATATGCCATTTTCCACAGCACAATTTTTTTTGAAGAGGCTGTCTTATCTCCAATCTAGACTGTGGACACCTTTGTCAAAATTCAGGTGGCTGTAACTATGCAGGTTTACTTCTGATCCTCAGTTATATTCCACTGGTTCATGTGTCTGCTTTTGTGACCCTGTCACATTGTTTTGTCATTATGACTCTGTGGTATAATTGGAAGTCAGGTATTGCTCTACTGACCAGTCCACACAGTCACTTTCAAAATCAATCTCATACTTAGACCATTTTTCCCACTGAGCAGGCATGTATGATTTCTTCCATTTTTATATGATTTATTGTTTTATTTCCAAGTCTTTTTTGGGTTGGCAGTCATGACATCCAAAGTGTGGCAGAGGAAATTGCAGTTACCTAATCTGAAAAGAAAGGCAAGACAGAGAAAGTATATCAATGCTGACTTTAAACACAAAGCACCGCCATGTGGGAAGATGGTATGTATGTGACCCCAGAGAAACACTCCAGAGCTAACAGCTCAACAGTTAAGCTCATGATACCAGGAATCTATAGGAAACAAAAGAACCTCAAATGCTGGAAAATAACACCTGCCTGATCAGAGACCTGTTCTGATCATTTGGTGGGCTGCTCTGATCATTTGGTGGGCTGATGCTAAGATCAAGCTCAAACATAGGATGGACCTGACGCTTCGACATCATCTTTATCCACTGCTGTCCTCACCAATAGTTATTTCTCTGGGCAGATTGAACCAGGGACCTTTATATTTAGTCTTTGTTGCTATCGTGCTTTCTTTGTTCATTTTGTTCTTTTGAGACAGGGTTTCTCTGTGCATATGAAGCCTTGCTCTCCTGGAATTTGCTCTGTAGAACCAGCTGCCCTCAAACTCAGAGATCCTTCTGCCTCTGCTTCCCAAGTGCTGGGACTGAAGGTGTGAGCCACCCCTGCCCAGCTGTTACTTTATTTTCTATGGAGACAAAAATCTCTGTAACTTGACGTCTGCTGTCAATTATACTGTACAGTTAGGAAACATATCTTAGTTTTTCTTCTTTACTATAGTAAAAATGCATAATAAATCCACATTTAAAAATATTGAGTTTTCTGATTCTAGAATTTATTTATATTTACTTAGGAGAACCCAGAAATGTCTTTAAAGTATGAGTTAACATAAAAATCATCCATAAGCCCATTATCCATGAATAATTATTGATAAACATATCTATGTATTTCCTTACTGCCGTCAATAAATATGTATTTCTCTGAGGAGAGCACACCTGTAGGGCAAGTTTGTACTTTTCAAGCTTAGAAATAAATGGTAATAGGTTCAATGGGCTCCTGGGGAATTCTTTACTTTATCCAGCATTTCTTTCTCTTACTGGAGGGTCTCTGGGAATAGAAGACAGTAGGAGCTGTCAAATTGCCACAGGCTCCCAACTCTTCCAGGTGAGGCACCCAAGAACTGCTTAAGAAGGTGTCATTTGTGTTGGCTGTTTGTCCTCCAGCTCGAAGATGTCACATGTGATCAATAGTTCTGCTCTCATCCCTACAATAGCCGAGGGTTCTCCATGGGGAAGATTGTGGGGGTTGGAGGTGTGTGTGTGTCTGTGTGTGTTTGTGTGTATGTGTGTTTGCATGTATATGCATGTGTGTGTATGTGTGTGTGTGTACATGTATATGTGTGTGTATGTGTGTATGTTGTATATGTATATGGATGTATATCTTTGTATGTATGTGTATGTATATGTATGTGTGTCTATATGCACGTGTGTATGTGCATATGTGGGTTTATGTGTATATGTGTGTTTATGTGTATATGTGTGTGTTTGTGTGTATGTATGTATGTATGCATGTGTGTGTATGTGTGTGTCTGTGTGTGTATGTGCATATGTGGGTTTATGTATATATGTGTGCTTATGTGTATATGTGTGTGTGTTTGTGTGTATGTATGTATGCATGTGTATGCATGTGTGTGTGTCTGTGTGTGTACATATGTGTGTGTGGGTATGTGTATATGTTGTGTATGTATATGTATGTATATCTTTGTATGTATGTATATGTATGTGTGTCTATATGCATGTATGTATGTGTATATGTGTGTTTATGTGTATATGTGTGTGTGTGTTTCTTTCTCCCTCACTCACTGAGACTTTGGCAAGTCCAGGAGAGAGGCAGCTGAGTATTTTTAGCCCCTTGTGCATAACAAAAGAATGCTAATGCTCGGGGTCTTTATGAAAGCTCTCGAGTTCATCAGCTTTGCAAAGAAGTGAAATTAAATCAAGATTTAATTGGGATATGCATGTTTTATTCATGCTACTAACCACAGGAGAAGCCAGCAAGCTGAAGGTAAAAAAGAGGGGAAAAAAATCTTTTGAAAAGTTGTTTCTCTCTGATTAAATAGAGATAGTTTCCAACTTCAAAGGGAGCAGGCCTTTAATGTATTTTAAATGCTCAACTAGGCTTAGCCTGGCCAGCTCTGCCATGGTTGGGCAACATAAACCGAGGATGCCCTGTCCCTAATGTCGTATCCTAGGTTCTAAGGCCAGGTCTGGCTCCTGATCCTAGCTTCTGAACTTCTATACAAAGCCTTGAAACAATATTCTGGGATCTGAGGAGGAGTGGGCACAGGCTGGAATATCTGTTTTTATCCTGTGAATCTGAGTTCATCTCCAATCACAAGCTGAAGGAACAATAGCTCCAAGGAACAATGTCTTCCTGGAAAGGGTTATTTATCGAGTATCCAGCAAACTGTTAGCTGCAAAGAGAAGGCATGTTCTGCCTGAGCTTCATGTACCTGACATGTCAGGACAAGAAATCAAAGACCCAAATTACATGGGAAGCAGGGAATGAGGAGCCAAGGTTGCAGGAAAGGTTTAAGATACGCCAAGAGATCAAAAGAATAGGAAGGGAGACAGAGGAAGCCTAGGAGAAAAGATGGGAGAGCTCCTAGAATTTCTGCAAATGTAAATCACTGCAAGTGTTCCAAGCAGGGGAGCTGGAGTCCAGCTGCTGGAGAAGGGGGTGTGAGGGAGGCTGTTTGGTTGGCCATGTCTGTGGTGTATGCACAGGTTATGGGAGAGTGTGGAATAGATATTAGAACAAAGGCACAAAGAGCTTTGGACTCAGGTCGAACATAATATTAAATAAAGATATAATTTAAAGGTTAAATAAAGATATAATTTAAAGGTTAAACAAAGATATAATTTAAAAGTGTGCTGGTTAGTTTTAACTATCAGCTTGACACACCCCGAACCTCCTGGAAAGAGAGTCTTCATGAGGAAGTGTCTATCAGGTTTGCCTGTGGGTATATCTGTAAGGGATTGCTTTGAATATCAACAGTTAGAGGAAGACACAATCTCTTGTATGCAGTGTCATTCCCTAGGCTGGGGGGTCTTGAACCTTCCTAGGAGAGGGGAAAGCTGTCTGACGTCAAGCTAGCAAGCAAGCAAGCTAGCAGAGTCACAGACGTTTGTTTCTCTCTGATCTTGACTGTAGATATGCTGTAATTAGCTGCTTGAGTTTCTGCCTTGATGGTCCCTCAGTGATGGACTATATAATATGACCCTGTAAATAGAATAAACTCTTTCTCTCCTAAGTTGCTTTTGGTCAGGATATTCTATCATAGCACCAGAAACAAAACCATAGAATGAAGGAGAAGTAATTGTCGCTATAAGTTTAGAATCTCTTAGAATTGGAGGTGATTGTCAACCTCTTTGGTTCAGGAATTGCTCACCCATGCCCCAGCCATTTTTGTGGCCATGGGGCACACTGTTTACACCCCGGCCCTTTTCTGAGCCTTATGGAAGATTTCTAGTGCTTGAAGAATCGAAAACAGCACACACTCCCAGATTCAAGCTATCTGAATCCCCTTTTCTGTTATTCTTACATAATCCAGACCTCAAAAGTATTCATTCCTATGAGGTGAGTGGAACAGGCAAATGTCATTTTACAAACTCAATTTCCAAGGGAGTGGGAGAAGACAGACACATCTAGGTTTAATTTACTGACTAGAATTTAGCAATTTTGGAGAGTTGGGATGATGCAGATCCAGAGACAGAATTAGTCTGAGATGTGTATAAAAAAATCAAATCTGTTTTTCCTTTCCCAGCCCCTGTTCCTAGGATGATGACTCTGAGACAAATTATTTATTATTAAATGCATTGGCCACAAGCTTTGGCTCATTCCCTGACTAACTTGTAACAGAGTTAACCTACTCAGACGATTCTGTCTCTACCACTTGGTTAGTTTTCTTCTCTCCTTCAGTCCCTGCCTGCTTCTTCCTTCATGTGTCTTCAACGTATCTCTCTGTCTCTCTGTCTCTGTCTCTCTCTGTCTCTCTCTGTCTCTCTGTCTCTCTGTCTCTCTGTCTCTCTCTCTCTCTCCTTTTATTCTCTCACTATTTCCCAGAATCCTCTCTCTTCCTGCCAAAGTCCCACCTCCTATTTCCTGCCTCGGCTCATTGGCCATCAGCTTTTTTATTGACAGGTGATGTTTACAAGAGATTCTCTCTATAGAGATGTGTCTAGTCCTCCTAAAACAGCCATTTATTGCCCAAACCCTGTGTCTGACCTAACTTTCTTTCACCAACCTAAAGCTAAGAGTGTCATCAGCTAGCATCTGAGACTTAGAGCGGAGTTTCCTTGGCTTTACTGTAGCCTGCCTACCTGCTGTCCCCAGCAATTCACGAAGCGAATGCATGGAGTTATGACTGACATTCCTTCTGTGGCTACATAAGTTCATATAACCACTTGCAGCATGAAATACGTCCTTCAGATCAAGCCTGATTGTGTGTTCCCAGGCAATGGTCACTCACATTTGTCTCAGTGGTTAAGAGCACTGGCTGTCTTCCAGAAGAGCTGGGTTCAAGCTCCAGCTCCCACATGGTATATCATAAATATATCCAATTATTCCATCACCATTTTGTTGAAATGACTGTTTTCTCTTTATTCTTTCTTCCTTGAATTGTCTCGGTACCTTTATGAACGTCTCCACTACACTATCGTGTGTGTGTGTGTATGTGGTGTGTGTATGTATGTGTGTGGTGTGTTTGTGTGTGTTTGTGTGTGAGAGTGTGTGTGGTCTATGTGTGGGCTGTGGGTGAGTGTGTGTATGTGTGGTGTGTGTGTATGGTATGTGTGTGTGGTTGTGGTATGTGTGTGTTTGTGTGTGTATATGTGAGTGTGTGTGTATGTGGTATATGTTGGGGGTTAGTGTGGTGTATGTGTTTGTGTGTGTGCTCTGTGAGTGAGTGTGTGCATGTGTGGTATGTGTGTTTGTGTGTGCGAGTAGTGTGTGTATGTGTGTGGTGTGTGTTTGTGTGTGTGGTGTGTGAATGTGTATGTGTGGTGTGAGTGTGTGTGTGTCTATGTGTGTGTGTGTGTGTGTGTGTGTAAGTGTGTGTGTGTGTGTGTGTGTGTGTGTGTGGTTTTAGAGTTCTTATCATGTCCCATTGGTCTAGTCAATCTACTGCTTATTCTATGTATTTCCTTGTGATATTTACAATCAGTTTCTTTGTATCTACAACAAAAAGCCTTTGAGGTTTTAAAATATGGAATGTGTTGAATCTACTTGAATATAATTTTGAACACTGGTCTTGCATATCGCAGCACTCAGAATCTTACTGATGAATTCCATTTTCATAGATTCCAGCTATCTGCATAGACAATCATACTGTGTGTAAATGAAGATTATCGCAACACTTCTGTAGGAACCTGGGTGTTTTTTTATTTCCTTTCCTTTTTCTTGCTTTATCCATCAGGCTAGAAATCCTTTGGTGGAAGAGTTAAATGTGCATGTACAATCTCACTGGGGAAGCCTTTCATTATTATAAAAAGATACTTAAAGATGTCCTCTGTCACTGTTGGGAGCATCACACGAAGGTCCTTGTGCCCAGAAATCTCCAGAGAAACCAGGAATGTTAAGCACACAGGATTGTCTTTCCAATAGGAAAGGTGAAAAACCTGTTCTTCCATTCAGAAAGCTGAGAACTGGAGGTGATTAACAGCCTGGTGGTCTGTGTTGTCTGTTGGACCAGCCACGTTAAGCTCCTATACCAGAACCAGAGGTAGCTGGTAATCTAAATGACCCTCATGGCCAGAGGCAGCCCCAACCAGGACCAGAGGTAACTAATAACTCAAATGACCTCTTTGCTATCTGTGTGACTGAGACCAGGTCAGACTCTTAGGCCCTTAAGCTAGCACAGGTAGCCTATCTCCAGAACCCATCTTCTTAGAAGAAATGACATTTATCCTGAATTGAGTTTCAATGTAATTATGCCTCCTTGTGCAATGGGGATTGTATTACACCAGGAAACCCCTTTTCCAATTATACTGGACTTAAATGCATTGGGAATAAACCACCTGTTATTAGACTCCCCGAAGTCTGATCCAGGTTGGCAAAGTGCCCCTGCACTGGGTTTTCATCTTACCTCTTTGAGGAGTTTGCATCCCTGCCTAGATACCTAAAGGGACAACCCCCCCACCCCCCACAATCCACTTGAAGAATTTACTTTTAACTAACTGTTTTCTAAGAGGTTTTTCTCTTGTTATGTAGAAATAAAAATTAAATTAGTGAAGTGCTTCTTTTTGATCTTAGTTAAATAAGCAGATGATTTTTCTTTATATAACATTACTCAGTTTATTTTTGTATATCTATTTACTATCTTGTATGATAATAAATATACTATATAAAACATTATATATAGGAAATACATATTATAATATAAATATATTAAAATAAATATATCGTGCACAAAATATTTTATTTTATATTTATTTACTTAGTATCACATATGTCAGCATGCATGAAGAGGTCAGAGTTCAGCCTGCAAGAGTCAGTTCCCTCCACCACGTGAGTATTAGGAATTGAACTTAGGGTATCAGGCTTGGCAGCAAGTACCCTCACCAGCTAAGCCATCTTGCCAGCCATTTAAATTTTTTTAATTATATTTTTAACAGATGGGTTTTCTGTTTTAGTTTGTTGATACAGTGAATTATCTTGATGCCTTTAAAAATATTAAATTAACTGCACTTATGAGATAAATCTTCTTTGGCTGGGATAAATTATGGATTTGACTGCTAAACTGTTGTTGATAATTATGACTTGTCTGTTTATGAGAGAAATCATTCTGTGGTTTTCATTTCTTGCGGTATTTTTGCCTTGTTTTTGTGTCATTCTATTGTGCTTTCTAGGATGAGTTAGGAAGTATGCCTTCCTTCTCATTTTTCTGAACCTTTGGATAGAATTCATCTACATCTCAGCCAGTCTTTGCCAGAACACACACATGCAGACGTTTGGGCTGGATTTTGCTTTGTTGGAAGATTCTTATTTACAAATTCAATTTATTTTGCAGATAAAAGGTTATTCAGGTTATTTCTTCTTGAATTAAGTTTGAGAGTCTGTAACTTTTGAAAGAGATTGGTTTTTTTTTGTTTTTTTTTTTTTGTTTGTTTTTTGTCATCAAATTTATTACCACAAACCTGTTACCAATAGTCCCCTGTTATCCTGTAATGTCTAGAGGCTGTGCAGTGATGTCATGGAATGTGAGCTTTTCTTGTGCACGTTGGTAACTTACATCTTCTATGATAAGTCTGATTTATCATTTTAATTATTACGACCTATTATATGAAATTAATAAAAATAACTTCATTCTTAATTACTAATGATAATTAATAAAATATTAAAAATAAGTATCATTGGTTACATAGAAATGAAAGATGTTGTTTTGTTGATTTAAAAATATTTTGTATTTGATTGATTTTGACAATCTTGATTTTTTTTCTTTGTCTTCCCCCTCCCCCCCCTTTTTTTTTTTTCTAAAATTTTCTTAAAATTGATACTGTGGTCATGAGTTTGAGAATTCTCTTCTTTTCTGATGTGTACATTTAGTGGTACTAATTTGCCTGTAAGTAATTTTGCAGTCCTACATCTCAGCTTTGATATATTTTATTTTAATTTAGTTCAGAATGCTCTGGCTTTCCTTTTTTGTCTCTTCTTTGACTCACAGGCTATTAAGAAGTATGCTATCTAGCTTCTTGATATTTTATAATTTCCTAAATATTTTACTTTTGTTGATTTCAAATCTACTTCCAATTTGTTTAAAGAACAAATATTGTATAACTTTAATTCTTTAAAATCTTCCAGAGATGTGGTTTGGAAGATGATATATCCTGAAAAATATACCATGTGCATTTGGGGAAAAATATGTATTTTCCTGTCGGGTAGAATAGCCTGCTTATATTAGGTCAAATTACTGGATACTCCTAATCAAGTCTTCTGTACCATTTCTGATTTTCTGTTATTTGTTTTATCAAGTATTAAGAGAAGGCTATTGAAATGTACAAGTATTCTTGTGGATATGGTTATTTCTCATCTCAATTGTATCCATCTTTGCCTCATGGATTTTAACATTCTATTATTGGGTGCATAAATATTTAGCATTGTTATGTCCTATTGATAAATTGACCCCTTAATCATTATGACATAAAGGTCTTTAACTACGGCAATTGTCTCTGCTCTGAAGTATGTTTTGTCTGATACTGATATAAGCACTTTAATTTTCTTATGACTAATTTTGGCACGGTATATTTCTTTATTTTTTAAAGTAAAATTTGCTATTCATTCATCATGGGAAATATTGAGAGGAGTAGGACTAGAAAGGACTTTTTTAACACTATGAAGCACATTTACCCAAAGCTAGAGCAAACATCACATTCCATGCTGAAGCTTTGGGAGCTGTCCTTTCTGTTTGTTTGTTTGCTTGTTTGTTTTTAATGGTGCTGGGAATCAAATCTAGAATGTCACATGTGCTACAGGAGTGCTTTCCCACTGAGTTATACCCCAGCTCTTTGGTTTTGTGGTGTTTTGGGCTTTGTTTTGTCACAGGGTCCCATGTGTTCCAGGCTAGATGTAAAATCACCCTGTAGCCAAGGATGAACTTGAACTCCTGGTTCTCCTGTCTCTGCCTCCTGAGTGCTGGGATCACAGAGTGTGTGTACCATCATTCATGGCGAAAAGCCTCCTTTGTAGCAGAAGAACTATGACACAGAGTTAGTTGTACTGCTCCCCATTCTGTCTTGTCACTACTATCCTGGAGATTTGGCCAGTGCAGAAAGGACTTTTTCTTCTCCCTTAAAAAAAAATTTTTTTTTCAAACATGGAAAAAAAAGTGATGACTTAAAAGTGATACATCTGTATGTATGGAAAACTCAAAATGATTCTACAGATACATTTTAAACTTAATAAGAAATTTTAAACAGGTTTGCTGGATAAAAAAAAATATAAAAAGTGTGAATATTTGTGTCATCATATAAACATTTACTATAAAACTGCGATAAATCAGTATTATATTGGTGGAGGGATAATATCATAGAGCAACCATAATAGAATAGCGAGCCAAGCAATAGACTCTTGATACAATACAGAGGTGAGCCCCGCAGAGCATTGGCGAAAAGGCAGACTTTTTCAAAAACTGTGCCAAGACAATTTGATATCCATATGGGAAAAAAAGAAATTAGATTTCTGTCTCACATCATACAGCAGAATCAATTTCAGATGGATTAAAGACCTGATTGTGAAGTCAAAATTATATTGCTTTCTGGAATTTTAGTTCCAGAGCAGGCTGGTGGAGATTTGGTTTCCACTGCTCCTTCTCTCTTAAATATAACTAAACACTCAATAGTTGTTAAAGAGAGGGTGATGAAGGGACCCTGAAAGCTGAGGGGAAAAGGCAAACTAGATACAGACCTCAGGAATTGAGATATGAGGATATGAAGGTGGATCCTGTCTTCTTTTGTGTCATATGCTACCGCACAGGGCACTGGAGAGCCTTATCAAGAACAAGCACACACAGTAACAACAAGAACAAAGGAGAGTTTTGGTCTAGCCAGCAGATCAGGGGAAAGGGACCGACAACAGGAACCTAGTGAGAAAACCCAGTCCCTTTCTAGACTTGGGGACCATGGTAGTGATATCAATTACAGTTCATTAACGTGATGGTGACAATCCAGCCGCACCTGTGAGCTTCTGATGAAAAAAGATGATCTGCTTGTGGTATTGTTGTTGTCGTTGTCATCATCACTGTCATCATCATCATTATCACCACCACCACCATCATTACCACCACCACCATCACCATCACCATCACCGCCACCGCCACCGCCACCGCCACCGCCACCACCACCGCCACCGCCACCGCCACCATCACCGCCACCACCATCACCATCACCACCACCACCACCATCACCATCATCATCAGTAGTAGCAGCAGCAGCAGCAGCAGCAGCAGCAGCAGCAGCAGCAGCAGCAGCAAGAAAGCTCTAGGGAAGAACACTTCCCAGATGTATGGTTAACTCTTGGCTATTTGCTAACAGGGCTCCAAGTTAGTGGATCACAGAAACACTTGAGCACTAATATTTCTTCTCACAAGCTCACAATAGCAGGACACCACCAACAGAGAAATAAAAGTAAAGATGTCCAACAACAGAGAAATAAATCAAGAAAATATAGTTTATATACACTCTGTTTTTTTTCAGCCCTAAGTTATATCAAGATATATATATATATATATATATATATATATATCAAGTTATAGCATTTTTGTAAAAATGGGTGGAACCAGAGAGAAAGTCATAAGAATTAAATTAAGCCAGTTTCAGAAAAACAAATATCATTACCTTTTCATTTGTGCTTTCTATATTTTGTAGAGGTTTTTAAAGTTGTATGTATATGACCTAGAAGTAGAAGCAGAGCTACTTAGAGGAACAAACGGGACTAAGAAAATGGACAGATGGGAATGGGAGGGCGGTGCATGGGTTAAAGATGCTCAAAATACAATGTCTACTTATATAAGAAAGTAAAAAAAAATAGCAGTCTACAAAGAAACCACAATAACGATTAAAGAAGAAAAGAAAACCCCAGACCCTCCACTCTCTGCCTCATAAACCAGACTCAGATGGTCACCCAAGGGCCACATGAAACCCCTAGTTATCCAAGCTCCAACTATGCTGCTGAGCCAATGCTGGCCATCCCAGGCACCCACAGCAGAAACAATAGATCTTCTTCCACTTAACAGCTAAGGGAGTCCCAGGCCAAGTGTCTCTCCCCAACTCGTCACCAAAGCTCTCTCAGAGGCAGTGGTTGCAGTAGTAACTTCCCCACCACTGAGAGCTCCAGAGAGCATTACACAGATTGCCCTATGGCACTGAAGTCCAAAATAGGTCAGATAAACACTGGAAAGGCTCAGAACACTCAAGTTCTATTAGAATTAGAGACACAGAAGTAGGGCAGGACTGACATGCTAACCTGAAAGGGGCGACATTCTGCTCAAGTAGATTTAGGTGGAACCAAGAACTCTCCCAATAACCAAAAAGTCCAGGCAAAACAAAAACAAAAACAAAAACAAAAACAAAAACAAAAAACCCAACCGTTATCCACTCTACTCAGACCCAGAAATTCACAATTGAAAAGAGAAAAAGATGCTGATGGTGAGAGGAACCAGATGCTGGAAAGATCTGACTGGGAATTTTAAAGTGTCTCTTATGAAATGCTCCAATAATCAATTATAAATTCTCTTGAAATAATGAAAAGATAGAAAGGCCCAGAAAAGAAAACGAGATAGAAGTTACAAAAAAGAACCAAGCAGAAATTATAGAGCTCAAAAATACAATAACTTAAATAATAATAATAAAAAACCCTTGCTGGATAGAATTAACAGTACAGCAGAGACAGCGCTGCCTAGAATCCACGAGGTTGAAGAGAAATCAATGGAATGTATTCAGTCCAAATACCAGACAGAAAATAGACTGTGAAAATGAATAGTTCCCGAATTTATAGAATAAATATCTGGCATTTGCACTGGAGGCCTGGAATGGAGAATAGTTGAAAACTTTATAAATTAGTGAAAGAGAGATCTATAGATGTGAAAGCCAATGAACCACAAATAGAATAAACCAAAAGAAATCCACACCAAGAGACATAATTAAATGTCTGAAAACTAATGTAAAAGAGGGGGGAAAGTTAAAAAAAATTAAACAGCTAGAGAGACATAACATATTCTCTATTTAAAAAAAAAATGAGTGACAGGTGATTTCTCATCTGAAATCACATGCCTAAAATGAAAAACATTCTTCCCAGTTGTGGAAAGAATACAAGTGTCAATCCTGAATATTGGTGAAAGACATGGAAAAATTTAAAGAAATCACTTTAGATATTAATGGAGCATTAAGACACTGTCATATAAAA
>JANHMN010000024.1:7338654-7467514 GCA_030674055.1 Rhabdomys pumilio | reverse complement strand
GAAATGGACAATTTTCTAGACAGATACCAGGTACCAAAGTTAAATGGGGAGCAGATAAACCACCTAAACAGTCCCATAACACCTAAAGAAATAGAAGCAGTCATTAAAAGTCTCCCCACGAAAAAAAGTCTGGACCAGATGGTTTTAGTGCAGAATTCTATCAGACCTTCCAGGAAAACCTAATACCAATTCTCTTCATACTATTCCACAGAATAGAAACAGAAGGAACAATAGCCAATTCCTTCTACAAAGCTACAATTACGCTCATACCTAAGCCTCACAAAGACCCAACAAAGAAAGAGAACTACAGGCCAATCTCACTTATGAATATTGATACAAAAATACTCAATAAAATTCTCGCAAACCAAATCCAAGAACAGATCAAAACAATCATCCATCATGATCAAGTTGACTTTATCCCAGGAATGCAGGGATGGTTCAGTATTCAAAAATCCATCAATGTAATCCACTACATAAATAAACTCAAAAAAAAAAAAAACCCCACATGATCATCTCACTAGATGCGGAGAAAGCATTTGGCAAAATTCAACATCTCTTCATGTTAAAAGTCTTGGAAAGATCAGGAATTCAAGGCACATACCTAAACATAGTAAAAGCAATATACAGCAAGCCAGTAGCCAACATCAAACTAAATGGCGAGAACCTTGAAGCAATCCCACTAAGATCAGGGACTACACAAGGCTGCCCACTCTCACCCTACCTATTCAATATAGTACTGGAATTCCTAGCCAGAGCAATTAGACAACAAAAGGAAGTCAAAGGGACACAAATAGGAAAAGAAGAAGTCAAAATTTCACTATTTGCAGATGATATGATAGTATACTTAAGTGATCCTAAAACTTCCACCAGAGAACTCCTAAACCTGATAAACAACTTCAGCAAAGTGGCTGGATATAAAATCAACTCAAACAAATCAGTAGCCTTCCTCTACTCAAAAGATAAACAGGCTGAGAAAGAAATTAGGGAAATGACACCCTTCACAATAGTCACAAATAATATAAAATATCTTGGAGTGACTCTAACCAAGCAAGTGAAAGATCTGTATGACAAGAACTTCAAGTCTCTAAAGAAAGAAATTGAAGAAGATTTCAGAAGATGGAAAGATCTCTCATGCTCCTGGATTGGCAGGATTAACTTAGTAAAAATGGCCATCTTGCCAAAAGCAATTTACAGGTTCAATGCAATCCCCATCAAAATTCCAAATCAATTCTTTATAGAGATAGAAAGAGCAATTTGCAAATTCATTTGGAATAACAAAAAAACCCAGGATAGTGAGAACCATTCTTAACAATAAAAGAACTTCTGGGGGAATCACTATCCCTGACCTCAAACTGTACTACAGAGCAGTAGTGATAAAAACTGCATGGTATTGGTACAAAGACAGGCAGGAAGATCAATGGAATAGAATTGAAGATCCAGAAATGAACCCACACACTTATGGTCACTTGATCTTTGACAAAGGAGCTAAAACCATCCAGTGGAAAAAGGACAGCATTTTCAACAAATGGTGCTGGATCAACTGGAGGTCAGCATGTAGAAGAATGCAAATCAGTCCATTCTTATCCCCTTGTACAAAGCTCAAGTCCAAGTGGATAAAGGACCTTCACATAAAACCAGATACACTGAAACTAATAGAAGAGAAGGTAGGGAAGACCCTTGAATACTTAGGCACAGGGGAAAAGTTCCTGAACAGAATACCAATGGCTTATGCTCTAAGATCAAGAATTGACAAATGGGACCTCATAGAATTGCAAAGCTTCTGTAAGGCAAAAGACACTGTCAATAAGACAAAATGGCAACCAATAGATTGGGAAAAGATCATTACCAATCCTAGATCCAATAGAGGGCTAATATCTAATATATACAAAGAACTCAAGAAATTAGACACCAGACAACCAAATAACCCTATTAAAAATGGGGTACAGAGCTAAACAAAGAATTCTCAACTGAGGAAATTCAAATGGCCGAGAAGCACCTTAAGAAATGCTCAACATCTTTAGTCATTAGGGAAATGCAAATCAAAACAACCCTGAGATACCACCTCACACCAGTCAGAATGACTAAGAAAAAAATTCAAGTGATGGTAGATGCTGGTGAGGATGTGGAGAAAGAGGAACACTTTTCAATTGTTGGTGAGAATGCAAGCTGGTATAACCACTCTGGAAATCAGTCTGGCAGTTTCTCAGAAAATTGGACATAGCACTACCTGAGGACCCAGCTATATCACTCCTGGGCATATACCCAGAAGATGCTCCAACATATAACAAGAACATATGCTCCACTATGTTCGTAACAGCCTTGTTTACAATAGCCAGAAGCTGGAAAGAACCCAGATGTCCTTCGACAGAGGAATGGATACAAAAAATGTGGTACATTTACACAATGGAGTACTACTCAGCTATTAAAAATAATGATAATAATGTGCAGTCACCAAAGACAGATGCTGATGTGGATGTCAGGAAGTGCATGCTGACAGGAACCTGATGTAGCTGTCTCCTCAGACGTCTGCCAGAGTCTGACATATCCAGAGGCAGATGCTCGCAGCTATCCATTGATCTGATCAAGGGTTCCCAATGGAGAAGTTAGAGGACTGAAGGAGCTGAAAGGGTTGGTGACCCCAAGAAGAGAGCAACAGTGCCAGCCAACCAGAGCTCCCCAGGGTCTAAACCACCAGCATGGGAGCACAAAGGGGGGCATCCATGACTTCAGCTATATACTTAGGGGAGGAAAGCCTTGTCAGGCATGGGTGGGAGAGGAGATTCCTGGTCCCATGAAGGCTGAACACAGAGCAGGGAGGAATTCGACGATGGGGAGGGAGGAGGGGGATAGGTGGGTACACACCCTTGTGGAGGCAGGAGGAGGGGATGGGATAGGGGGTTCCTGGGTGGTGGGGGGAATGGGGTGAGGGAATAAAATCTGAAATGTACTTTAAATTAAAAAAAACACTATGAAAAAGAAAACCAGACTTATTTTAGGTATGGAACCCTAGTTGACACTTTAAAATCAATGGAACCCCCATATCAACAAGGTAGAGAAAAGAACAGCATACAGTTGGGTCAATTAATGTAAACTTTCCTTTGCAAAATTCAATGTCATTTACAACTCTTTTCAATACATGCAGGCTAGAAAAGCATGTCCTCAGTGATGCAGGAACTATCAAAGAAGGTGTGTCCTCTGTGATAGGAAACATCTATGAGGGGACCATCCTTAGTGGCAAAAATCATTTCTGAAAAGTCTATACTTACAATTAGAGTCACAGTCAAAGACTGAATCTGTTCCTCTTTTCGGAACAGGGAAAGATTTCCACTTTTTCCTTGTTAGGTAACAAAGTACTGAAAGTTCTAGCTGTGATAGACATAAAAGAGCTGGGATGAATTCAGATCAGAAAAGAAGCCATTATTATAGATGCATAAAACTCCCAAGCAACCTAACAATGCTAATAAAAAAGAAATGAAAACCCTCATAAAATCCCAAAACTAGTGGGTGTTTTTCAGTATCACAGGATGTAAGCTTTGCAAAAAGAATTTCGTTTCTTCCTGCTGGCAATTAGCAAGCAGAAACCACAACACAAAAGTAAAGGCATTTATAATAGCTCTAAAGCAAATGAGATACCTAGATCCAGTTCTCACAGAAGTTGTACATAATCTGAAAGATAAAAATTACAAAATGTTGATGGAAAAAAATCATAAAGATGTAAGGACTTTAAAAGGCATACCATATTCATGAACTAAATGACTCAACATGGTAATAGGAGCAGCTTTCCTAACCTCATCTACAATTTTAATATAATTCCTGTCAAAACCTAAGCAAGAAGTTTTATATAAACACAGATAAGCTTACTTAAAATTATTCATGGAAAGGGAAAGATTTTACAGTAGTCAAAATAATTTTGAAGCAAAACAGAATAAAGCATGAAATAATCACCCAGTGTTAAGTGGTTTAATGGTTGGTGTTAATTGTCGACATGACAAAATCTAGAATCACCTTAGGCATGGGGCTCTGAGCAGGCCTGTAGGATATTAGCTTGTGTTAATTGAGGTAGGAAGAACCGCCCACTGTGAGTGGCATCATTCCCTATGCAGAGGATCCTGGATGTAAGTGTAGAGAAAGAGAGCTGAGCCTTAGCATGCTTTTGTTCAGTGTCCTTTTCTTCTAAGTACAGATGTAATATGACCAACTAGTTGCTTTAAGGTCCTAATGCCTGACAGGAAAGACTGAAACTTGGAACTGTGAGTTAAAATAACTTTCTTTCCCTTTAAGTAACCTTTGTAAGGGATTTTATTACAGCAACAAGAAAAGAAATTGAGATAAATGGCTATTTACTCAATGGATATAAGCAATGCTGACATGACTATGGTATTTAAAAAATGAGAGATACAACATGAAATCAAGAACATGTCCACAAAAATACAACCAAAGAACAAAAGAAGTTCATACACAGGGACAATCTTCTCAATAAATGGTGTCAAGACTATCTATAAACATAAAATATATCTCTTTCTAGGCCATACAAATTTTCAGTCAAAATGGGTCATGGGTCAAATTCTAGATAAAAGCTTTAAAAAATACTTCTAAGTTCAAAGGCTAGACAAAGAGTTCTTGGATTTGACACTATCATCATGATCCATAGAAGGGAGAAAAATGAATTGGACCTTATTTAAATTTGAAAATATTAACAAAATATTCTGTTCAGTAGATAAAAACATAGACAGGAAGGCAACACTTGAAAATCATGTGCCTAAAAAAGGACTTGTATTTAGAACTCATGAAGAACTAGAGAATCTCAACACTGGAAATGAGTTCAGGACTGGCATGGTGTTGTGTGCCTTGAATTCCAGCATTTAAGAGGTAAAGGAAGTTAGAGCTCTGTGAGTTTGGGGCTAGCCTAGTCTACATGATTTCCAGGCCAGCCAAGGGGAGACTGTTGAAAAACTGTTGGCGGTTGATAGCTTTGGGTGGGAAATTGAGTCTTCTCTAATTTAAGAATGTATCCCACTGGCTGGTAGCCTGTGCTCCAGTGCAAGACCTGGTATCTTAGAAAATATGGGCAGCACACACCAATAAGTTTACAATCAATATATAAAGGAAATAATGTTGAGTGGGTAGGAAAGAGGGTATAGATCTCAAGGGGGGGATTGAGAAAGGAGGAAAAATTAAAATAAATTTTCCCATTAGAAAGCAGACAAAAGACATCGATAGAGATTTCATTATCAGTCATATACAGATTATAACTAAGTTAGTCTTCGCCATCACAGAGATGCAAATCAAAACTACAATGAGGTAACATGATACAGCTCTCTTACTTAGATTTCTACTGGTGTGGCAAATACCATTTCCAAAGGGAACTTGAGGAGGCAAGAGTTTCTTTTAGCTTCTATATCCTGCGTCACAGTTCACTGAGGGAAGCCAAGGCAGGAACTCAAGGAAGGAACCTAGGGTCAGTAACTGAAGCAGAGACCACACAATAATACTGCTGGCTGGCTTGCTCCCAATGGCTTACTCAGTCTGTTTTCTTGTACAACCCCAGACCTCCTGCCCTTCCACATCAAGTATTAATTAAGAACCCCCTACCCCCACAAACTTGCCTACAGACCAATCTGATGGAGACTTTTTTTTTTTTGGTTTTTCGAGACAGGGTTTCTCTGTGTAGCCCTGGCTGTCCTGGAACTCACTCTGTAGACCAGGCTGGCCTCGAACTCAGAAATCCGCCTGCCTCTGCCTCCCAAGTGCTGGGATTAAAGGCGTGTGCCACCACTGCCCGGCGATATTATTTTTCTTTCAACTAAGGATGGCTCTCCCTTTCCAGATGACCTTGGCTTGTGTCAAGTTGACAAAAAAAAAAATAAAAAAATAAAAAACCAACAACAACAACAACAACAACAAAAAAACAAAAAAACAACAACAAAAAAATCCCCAAAACCAAAAAAACCAAACAACAACAACAACAACAACAACAAACCTAACCAGCACTATGTCATCAGAATGGCTAAAAAGGCTTTTAAAAAGTGATAACACAGGGACTGGAGAGATGGCTCAGTGGTTAAGAGCTCTGACTGCTCTTCCAGAGGCCCTGAGTTCAATTCCCAGCAACCACATGTTGGCTCACAAACATCTGTAAAGGGGTCTGAGGTCCTCTTCTGGTGAGTCTGAAGAGAGGCACAGTGTAGTCACATACAGTCAATAAATAAGTTTTTTTTTTTTTTAAAAAAGTGATAACACTAAATGCTGAAAAGAATGTGAAAGAATGGGCAATTTACATAATACTAGTGGAACTAACAGCCATTCTGGAAAGTAACTTGGCATTTCTTGTAAAAAGTACAATAGGCTTACTCACCTGAATCAACATGTATGTGCTTACGTACTCATCTTCAAGAAATGAACTCATTTTTGATACTAAAGCTTATGTGGGAAGATTCATAGCAGTTTTGTTTGTAACAGCTTCAAACTAGAAACGACTCCAATGACGCTCAGAGGCCGGAGGACTCAATACTCTATTGTCCAATCACAGCAAGGTTTACTGCTTAGCAATACAAAGGAAGAAGACAGCAGTGAGGAAGTTAAACTGAGCTAAAAGTCACTGTTGGAAGAACGTCTGCTATATGCGCCCATTCATGTAGCCTTGATGAGATAATAGTAATTCTAGATTTGGAGAACAAATTAATAGTTGCCTGGAGACAAAGGTTTGGAGTAGGAGGCAGTTTTAATGGGTAGCATGACAGAGGCCTGGGACGATGGTACAGGTATATTGGTAGTGGTGGCTCCCTGAAGTTCTAGACAAGGCCAGACTGAATAAGGTTAGTTAAAGGCACACCTGTATATGTACCAATGCACTGTGCTCATTAAGTAAAGAAATACTATTAAGCACCTGTATATGAACCCAGAGAGCTCTGAAGTCTGGGATAAAGTAGTGGTTTAAGGTTCATTACAGTGAAGGAGATTTTTCAAAATGAGTAGACATGTAGCATACAGTATGACAGCAGCAGTTAGTCTGATGGCGAATGTTAAAGGAAAAATAAGTCATAAAAGAAGCGTAAGGAGACTGGGGTGGCGTGCAGTGGTAAGGGGAGCCCTAATGACAAATCTGAGCAAAAGACTGAAGGGAGTCACGAGTACGCCATGAAGCTCTCGGAAGAGCAGCATTCAGAAGAAATAGAAGAAACGAGAGATGAACAAGATGAAGACTGAATGGTAAGTATATGCTTGGCCTGTTCAGAGACAGGCAAGTAGCCAACGTGTCTGAAATTAAACAAAGGGGTTAGTAATAGAAAAGCAATCAGTGGTATTGAGGACCATTGTTAAATTTTATACATCAATGGTCTCAAAGTGTTGACTCCTGGCTTTCAGTGTCTCCATACCCGGGACGCAGGTAGGAAGTACAAGTCATAAGGTCCTGTCTCTGGGCCACTTGGACACCCTAAATTTGCAACATATCGCTTTAAATGACATGGGATCACCTGAAAACATCTTCTCATTAATAGAGGAAAGCTCTACCTCCTGGCCAACCAGAGCTCTACATTGAGACCCTGCTGGGGAGCAGCTGAGAGCTGCTTGGAGAGAGTTGGTTTTCTTTAAGAGTATCGTCCTAGTAGATTGGCCAAGCTCCAGTGGAAGACGATACATCTTGGTTATGATGTCTCATCATGGCCATAGAAATGCAACCAAGACAACACCCTCTATTCAGCTCATTTTTTTTTTTTTGATGTCCTGTAGAGCAATATCAGCATGGCTTTACCCAGTGAGAATGTGCACCTAGTTTGGTACTTACCACTTATAGTGTGTGACCACCTGCCAAGTTGCTGGAGAAGTTTAAAATGGCTGCTTCTGGATTCCATCACCTCATGACCCATCAACGTCTTATGCCCAGGGTCAGGTATGCTCGACTCCAATATTTTCAACTCCAGTATGTTTGACTCAAAATATTTTATTGGGCTTGGAAGGTAGTCTAGCCATCAAAGTGCTTGCCTTGAAAGTGCAAAGAACTGAATTTGATTGACAGAGCCCATGTGAAAACGCTGGGTCTGGTGGTCTGATGCAATTGTGATCCCAGTGCTAGGGAAACAAAAACGAGCAGCTTCCTGGAACTCATTTGCCAGGCAGCCAAGCCTTCTTGGTGACTTCCAGGTCGGTAAGAGAACCTGTCTCAGAGGAAACAAAAACAACAAAACAAAATCCAAACCCCCCAAACCAAAACAAATCAACAAAACCCAAGGTGGATGGCAGCTGGGTATGAACATTGAGGCTGTCCACTTACCTCCACATTCCATTCTGTGCACATTTTCATACACGTACATCCCCCTCACATAAAGCCTCACACACACAAGCATGTATGCACTATGCATGCATTGTGCATGTGTGTATGCACACACACACACACACACTAGCACACACACACACACTAGCACACACACACACTAGCACACACTCACTATTTTGTCATTTATTATCCCCAGAATGGGTGGTTCAGCTAGAATGACAGGCCTGTCACTTTGCAATGGTGATGTGTGGTTTTCTCAGCTTCCAGTGGGGCTGAGTTTTGTGGGATCAGTACAGCTAGTGAATGTGTGAGCCTCTAGCTGCTTCATTTGTTAATGTTGACAGTGACAGGTGATGAGAGCGGAATGAATGTTTGTAAGAATTGCACGCATCTCCGTTTATTCGATTTGTTTGAAATTAATCTTAGAGTTTCTACAACATGGAATGCTAAATGCATGTCACTTATTTTGAACTTAATCCAGCACATGGAAATATTTATAAGAATTAGAGTGCTCCAGACTCGGTCACAGAGATAGACTATTGACACAATCTGCCTACGCCTTCTGAAATCTGGGTTCGTCACGGACAAGTGGTTGTTGCTCTTTGAAGAGTTCAATGGCTAATATCATTATTGTTGTGTCTGAGAAGAATGAGATTGTTAATTGTGTTTACAATAAAACTGTGAATAAATAAAGGAAGAACATTAATATTTTATCCTAAGTGTTAGGATTTGCCGGCATAGCATCCATCACGTTGTACCACATTGTACCCAAGTGCTATTGGTTGTTAATGGCTGGCTGGAGCTGAGACTGAGGCTGAGGATGGCTTCTGAGACAAAAGGGGTCATGCTTGGTGGGAGCTGCCTACCACAGAAATGGGGTTGGTGGGGAGTCAAGGCCCCCTAATGTCTGAATCTTCCATAGAAGGGAGAGACAATGAGCTTCGTTGAGCATTACAGCAACCATTCAAAATTTCCAAGACAAGTGGCCTTGATTAGTTTCCATCCAAAGGTGCTAGCCTATCTCTCCTTGGGACTTCTCTCAGAGCTCCATTGCCTTCTGGTTGCCATTCTGAGTCGCATAATTCTCTGATTTTTGGTCCATAGCTCATGACATGTTATATCCATGGCTCCCAGAGCATCTCCTTCTTCCAGGTTAGTCAGTTTCCTTGTCCCTACTGGAAATGGTGGTCATTTTTGTCTCTGAACATTTGCTTACATCTGGCAGTCCTATTTAAACCATGCATGCTCTTAACCTGTGTCTCTTCGGTCACTATCCCACTTTTAAGAGATTGTTCAGCCTTTTCCAGGCTATTGAATCCTTCTTTGTTCCCTTGATATTTCTCCTCAGACCTGCCAGTTCTCAATTTCCTACAAAACTGGGCTAGTTTCACATAAAGAGAAGCATATTGCTTCCACTGTAAGTAAGACAAAACCCAAACCAGATGAGATGGAGAGAATTGAGCACTAATGGAAAGTCTCATGGAGCTTGCTCGAGGTGGAGCTTGCTTGAGGTTGACCTTCTAGAAAAACTTGTACAACCCTATGAACCAATGTCTGGGAGGCAGAAGAAGTAGAAAGATGAGAACTTGAGAGGAAAAAAAAATCCTAGGCTATTTGGTTTTAAGGATATACCATTTTAGGCAAAGCCCAGGGACCAAGGCATTGTGCCTTTTCTCACTCTTTTTTTCTTTTTTTTTTTAAATTAGATATTTTATTTACATTTCAGATGCCATCCCATTTCCCCATTTCCCCTCCCTAGAAAACTCCTATCCCATGCCCCCTTCTCCTTTTTGCTTTTATACAATTTTTTTAAATGTTAATCAAAGGCTTTATAAGTTTGGTAATGCTCAATAACAAGATGCCCATACAATCAGAAGTGTAACCCAATACCCAACCTAGATATATCAACTATCTTTGACTGGCAGAGACACTCGAACATCCGACTCCATGTTCCTTCTTTCTCTCATCACCTAGCTCCTCCTCTCCTTCTCCTCCTCCTCTCCTTACTTCTCCTCTTCCTCTCCGTACTCCTCCCACCTTAGCTTTCCTACATATCACCCTTTCTATTAAAATAAAACTTTTTTCTCAAAATACAGTTAGAGCATAACTATACCAATTTGTGTCAGAAAGGTACAAGATAGACCTAATACCCAGTCCGTCATTTTGTTGACTAATCAGAACCTCTTTCATTTCTCTTAACTAAAAGACTTAGTCCTGAACCTGGCTTTTTTTTCTTGGCTTTAGAATGAATGTCAGCTGAAAACCATCCCCTCAAATATTTTCTCAATGTAAATAGCCAGGATTGGCTATGAGACTATAAGTTTTCAACCCCATTAGAAATCCAGAATGACTGAGTTAACTGAAATTATGGGAAGCACAAAACATAGCTTCTAAAACTTAGCCAATTTATAGAGACCGCTAAACACCTGGACAGACCCTATACTACAAAATGTTGGAGCATTCAGTCTCATAGTAATTGGAGGAGGGGGGATGGGGTAAAGGGTTATTCATCAGTGGAAGTGGAGGGCCTTGTTGCCTGAAAGTTTGGATTCCCTAGTGTTGGGGAATTTGAGAGCAGGGAGGTGGAAATGGGAGGATGGTGGAAACACATCCTCATAGAAACTCCCAGAATTATATGGATTAGACATGCCTTTTCTCAAGAACTACCTTGTTTCTGCTGGATCACAGTTGAGGGAAAACATGGACGTCTTTTGTCTCTTGTCATACAAGAAGCCAGCAAGTAGATCCTGGAAAGCACTGCACACCCTTACGGTTCAAGGTTACCTCTGCCAGCTGAATACAGCAGATGCCCAAAAGAGTGCCCACTTTCTCTTCTAAGTCTTGTACAAATGGCTTGACTATCTAAACCTAAATCTTAACACCCAGCCCAACATGGCTTGAGAAAACTGGGTTTTCTCATGTTCCCAAGAAGCCTATGCCATGGGTGAGCATGCTCTACCATGTGTGTGGCACACACCACATCTTGCTGTATCTCAGGATTGTGAGTTCATTCCTCCTAGTACCCTGTCAGACTCATTGACACCCTCTTCATCACCTGCTCTAAGGGTCTCTAACCCTGTGGCATGGCATACAAGGTTCCCTCCTATGCAAGTATGGCATGGATGTGTGGACACTTGAAGCAGCTTATTGGGGGAGGGGACAGGCTAGTATCACTTTTCTAACTTGTAAGCACTGAAGTTCCCTCACCTGTTTTTATAATGAGATTAAACCTCTGACTCCCTCGTAGTGAATGTCCTGGTTTGGAGCATTCCTTTGCTTTTATCTGAAGTTTCTTCTGTGTGGGCTCCTCTTGTTTTTGTCCTATCAAAGCTTAGTTGCTCCTCCACAGGGTTTACCTTATAAGTAAAATTTAACTGGTGCATTTGAAAAGGTTTCAGGGTCTGGATTGGTTAGGAACCTTCTATTGTTACAGCCCCGTTCTCCTCTTGTACTCAGCCACTAACTGGACCCTACTGAGTCCCTTCCCATTTGAAGGAACTGTCCTCAGATTGGACTTCTACATTCCTATTGGCATTTTTGGGGTTCCCACACTCTTGGGGACCTCCTTTCCCATCCAGATGGTGGTTTGTGCCTACTCACAACTTTGCTTTCCATGCTGCCTTGGTTTTGATATACCAGTAGCTATGTCATTTTCCATAAAATGTGAATGCCATCATCGTATGTGTAAAAATCTTATGAGTAGGGTGAGGGAGATGGCTCAGCAAGTAGAGGGCTTGCTTTGCAAATATGAGGACATGGGCTTGGTCCCCAGAAGTCCCATGAAAAGCTATGGTGCTGCACACTTGTAATCTCAGCATTCAGGTGGGACAAGACGATCCTTGGAGCTCCTTGGCCAGCCAGCCTAAGGGGAGGAATGGGTTTTAGGCCAGTGAGAGAGCTTATCTTAAGATCAAGATGGATAGTGCTAGAGGAATGACAGTGAAGCAATCAACTCGCCTTGACATGCCCACACACACATGCACATACATATGCACACATTTGCTATATAAGTACATGTCATAAAACCACATACACACAAAAAAGTCCTATGAGTAAGTACAAATTCACTTATGACTTGGAATGTATCCCTAGTATTGTTAGGAAAAAGAATGTTGATAGCGTCTTAATGTCTGAACAGGTCCCCTCCAACAACAACCCAACACCCTCACTACACTGGCATTTTTGACTGTGCCTCACTCCTCTCAAGATCTCCAAACTAGGCAAAACATGGCCTCTGGCCACTCACTGCCCTTTTGCTGGGGAAATTAATGTCACTCTAATTCTGTAGAGAAAAGAATAAGAGAATCTGCAGGTTGCAATGAGCAGGATACTTTCTGGACAGTGACATCGGTGATGCAAATGAGTTGTAAGCATCCTTCATCCTTTGCCACTCTAGTCTTCTGGACTGAGGAGGGGTGAGTCAGCCAACTAGGGTTGTTGCTGTGAGCTGTTTTCTCGAAACAAGATGTGAGACGTGTAGGAGCTAATACTAGAAGTCAGACTATAATGGACATTTCTGCAATAATCAGAAGAGAAATCTAGTGTTGGAAAGGGGACAGGAAAGGCATATTTCCACTGCAACAGATTCTTTTGCTTGGTCCAAATCCAGGTCTAATCTCCTAAGTATAAATCTTAACCACGAGGAAGGAAAGAAGGAAGGAAGGAAGGGAGGAAGGAAGGGAGGGAGGAAGGAAGGAAGGAACAAAGGAAGGAAGGAAGGAGTAACTGTGTCCTAGAGGTAGAGAGCCTGAGATCTTGTTATTCTGAGCTTTGCCCAGAGGACTTCTGGTGATGGTGTTTTACTATTTCATACAATCTGTGTTGGAAGCTAGGTAGGACCCCAGTGCATTATATACAATCACGATGAAAATGATAAGAAGATAGAAGAGAGATTCATGACTCCATAAAAAGAGAAATCCAGAGACCACAGCTGTCCCCCACAGCCATCCCCACAGCCATCCCCCACAGACACCCCCCACAGACATCCCCCACAGACATCCCCACAGACATTCTCCACAGCCATCTCCACAGCCATCCCCCACAGCTGTCCCCCACAGTCATCCCCCACAGCCATCCCCCACAGACATCCCCACAGTCATCCCCCACAGCCATCCCCTATAGCCATCTCCACAGTCATTCCCACAGCCATCCCCCACAACTATACCCCACAGCCATCCCCACAGCCATCCCCGCAGAGCAATCCCCCACAGCAATCCCCCACAGCCATCCCCACAGCCATCCCCACAGCCATCCTCCAGCCATCCTCCAGTCATCCTTCAGTCATCCCCACAGGCATCCCCCACAGCCATCCCCACAGCCATCTCTCACAGCCATCACCCAGCCATCCTCCAGTCATCCCCACAGTTATCCATCACAGTTATCCCCACAGCCATCCCCCTCAGCCATCTCCCACAGCCATTCTCCACAGTCATTCCCACCGCCATCCCCCACAACCATCCCCCACAGCCATCCCCCACAACCATCCCCCACAACCATCCCCCACAACTATCCCCCACAACCATCCCCCACAGCCATCTCCCATAGCCATCTCCTACAGCCATTCCCCATGGGTGACATGGCACCACAATTGTTTTTTATACAGAGCTCTTTCATTGTTGCTCATTTTATGTTTCTTTTGGCTTTACATAGCATATCAACAAGTTGGGTCCTCCTACCCAAGGCCAGGGGTGCTTACAGCTGCACTTTCACATCTATGGGAACTGAGCCATTGATGATGCTGTCCAGGTATTCATGAACATTAACCACTGTGAGTGATGTCAGGAGATTCCTTCACTTTATTCTCCTTTCTTCTCCCCTTTCGCAGCAACAATGCTGTGTCTCATCTAATATACTGCAAAGTCACCTTTTGGTATCTTTGTTCAGTTATATAGGAAGCCCCAGGCATCCAGGAGGCCATACTTATGGTGCAGTGGAACGCTTGCTGTATTTCCTCATGAAGACGCACCTCTGCTGACAGGTAGGAAAGAACAGGGGTTATGGACGTGAGTACTGAGCTTACACTGGGTGATTGGTGGGAATTACCACTTCTCCGAGCTCAGTAAAGTATGGTCAGTGAAGTGCTTTTTAAAAATTGACTGTGTTTGCTGTTGTGGCAACTAAGTGAATTATTACATGTAATTCATTCAGAACCGCCTCTGACATCCCAGTGTTTGCTAAATATTAGCTATTAAAGCCAGGGGATAAATAAGGAGCATACAAGTGACAAAGACAGGAGACAAAACACAATCAGGAGAGCCACCAGTTACAACAGTGGGCCTTGAAGGGCCCCTCAGTACTCCACATGTGTGCACACAGACCCACGCATCACTTTTATGCCTTCATTTCTGAACCTGAGAATTATATCAGTGGGCACAAGAACACCCTATATTTGTTGTTCACGCAACACATACAGTATTCCCTACAAAATATACTCTAGTCTCACAAGATTTATCTCGCAATAGCAATGACTTTTACAAAGGTCATAGCCATGTTCTGTAAGTTCATTAAGAATGATGGGCGCATGATGAGACCAGTGAATCCTGTGGGTATTGGTCCACTCACTGTCTCATCTTTTGCACAATGAATTATTTACTAGGATATTATGTGTGTGTTTTCAGGACAGTGCCAGAGGCATCTGTTTAGACCATAGATGACATGAGACAAAAAGATGTTCAAGGAGGAAAATAATCCTAATCCAGAATGCATTTGTGCCTACTAATGACCAGGGAGCAGGAGGGGGCACCATTGCTTCTACGTAGAAGGGTCCTAGGTAACCAGCTCCCACCAGAGGCTAAGAGATCACCATGAAAAGTGGAACCGCAGTAGACACGAGTGTTGTTAGCCACCACTCCTACAACTTGATGGGGGAGGGGAAGGTTTTATTCTTTATTGCTTGATTTCTATGTTCAATTTCTAAATTATAAGTTAACTATTTTATTTATTTGAGCATATGCCATATTCTACATAATGGAATCTGATCACCAACTTAGCTTTGGTTGTAGGAACTTTAAGTAATGTCATGGTTTTTACATTGCTTAAACACACACACACACACACACACACACACACACACACACATGTACATGCACACACACGTACATGCACACACACACACACACACACACACACACACACACGCACACATGCACATGCACCAAAATTTGCTGTGTCAAAAGAACAGGAATTGATTGTCTTGCATATCTGAACAGCAGAAACTTGCTTGACCCAGGTATCTGACAGGGCTAGATTTCCTTGCTGAGGTTCTGGCAACAAGTTTCTGTTTGTTCGTTTTTGTTCTCGTTTTTGTTTTGCTTTGTCAAGGTGCTGACAGAGTTTTCATCTTTGAAAGTGGTGGTACAGAGAACTTAGCTTCTATGCTGGGTGTCAGCTGATGACTTAAAGTTCCCTCTTGTGTTTTCAAAGCCAGCAATTGCAGGCTGCATTGCTCTCACACTGTGAATCTTTCCGTCCACTCCCACCTTGTACCAGGTAAGGGTCTCTTTTCAGGACCTGTGTGTCCATACCAAGCTTGCCAGGACAATCTTCTGGTCTCAAGATCCATTCACTTCATCACGTGGCTAAAGTAGCTTTTGACAAGTAATATAACATTCACAGATCAAAGATTAATATTGGGATTAAGTACTGGGTTAAGTATAGACAAAAGAAGGCTGTGGGATTGTGGGTACACTGAAGACAAGGAGAATGTGTAGGGTGTTTTCTGGTTTCTCAGTGGCTTTCAAGATGTGATTGCATTGGTAAACAGAGTCCTTCATGATGTCCAATGACCTAGACAGGTTGCCACCAACCTGTGGGGAGGAGAAATTGCATGCAGTAAGGCAGGTTGCCCATGGATTATGGACCTAGAAATAGAATTCTAGACACACATTGTTGGCATGAATGGTACTATGCTTACCTGATGGTGGCTTGCAAGGCAGTGTGTCTGGGGTCCTGTTTCCAGTTCACCAGCCAGTGGCCAACTCACTTCCCTAGGTATAGCTCCTAGGTATAGCTTGCTGTTCTGTGCATCACAAGTAAGTCCTGTGAGCGTTGGAGACAATTAATTCACAGCCCCAATTCTTGGCAGTAGGAAACGTTCACTCTCATACAGACCTCAGAGCCTGTTCCTTCCAACTGCCTGACCATTTGGCTCCACCATTAGTGTAAATCTTTAACTCAGTCCATCATGCTATGTGTTACAGAGGGAAAAGGGATATCAGTAAAAGAGTTACGACATCTCTGAGAAAGCCGCAAGGGTATACACTTGCCACACCAAGTGTAAGAATGTTGTTTCAAGTGTTTCTCTGGTTATTGAAAGTTGACAAGGAAAAAGCATCCATTGGGTTGAGAACCCCATACTTTCTATCAGCAAAACTCTACCGATTTGTTTTCTAATAAGGAAACTGGAGAGGGAAACACTTGTCATTGGCATCATACTCACTCAGCTCTCCTAACCCATTTCCATCTTCCAGGACTCATCTCTCCATGGCAGTGGCTAAACCAAAGAAGAGAATAGTCCCAGGATGGGTATTGAGACTCCTGCATTTTTCCAGGTGTTTGATGGTGGCACCCATTTCCATGATTTTCCTTGTCTGTGACTTCTGTTTTATTAGGATGGTGAAGTCATAAAGTCTTCCTGTCTTTTCTCACTATGTTCTCCCCATTTCTGTTGAAGGTTTTCATGAGAATATTTATTCTATTAATAAGACACTGGCCTAGGAGCACTAAGTGATAGGATTAAAGAGTCTGTTTATCCATCCCTGCCATCAGTCCCCACATGAGTGCTCTATCACTCCGATGCTCTGAGTATCCTAGATTTGGCACCACTTTAGACCCGATGGCTACTATGCATTTGTATTTAATCATTGTCCTTTGCCAGAAGTAGATACCAGAGGTCCCTTAGGTTCTTTTTAGAAGAAAAAATTCTTTCACGATTTCACACATACGTGTAATGTACTTTGATTATATCTCTCCCACACCCATCAGGCTGACCCCCTCATCCTTCACAACAAGTCCCCATCTTATGTCTCACCTTGACATCTTTTCTTGGTGGCCCACTGCATTTAATTAGGTTGCTTGCACAGCACGGAAGAAGGTTCTTTACTCAGGAAAAAACAACTTCAGTGACTCTGCCAATGAAGAATATGACTCCCCTTCCCCCAGTGTCTATCAACCATAGGGAAGATGGCTCAAGGCCCCTCCTTCACTTTCCTTCAAAATGGAATGTGGATGGACCCAGTCTTGTTCAAATAGCCACTGCTGCTGTTTATGAGTTGATGGGCACAGCAGCCATGACACATCCAGAAAGCAGATTTTCACTTCTTTGCATTCTCTAGTTCTTGCATTCTCTCTCCCCTCTTCCATGATGTTCTTTGAGCCTTGTGGGGAAGAGATACAGAAATCCTGTTTAGGGCTTAGCACTCCAAAGTCCCTTATTCTCAGCTTGAGCAGCTGAGTCTCTGAATTAACTGGTCCCCACTACAGCTCTTCTAACCAAGGCTGAGAGCAGCATGAATCCGTGCATAGAAGCACAGACATTTAGAAGGCAGTTTAACATCACATTTATCAAACAAAGTGACATGCTGTCACTCTCCCCTGATGACCTATGGAGGTAATGTTGATTCTAAGTGGACACTTGGGTGCTTTGTGTGAACTTTCTGCCGGTGTATGTATCTTTTCTTCATTAAGTTTCTGGTTTTGAACTTGGGTCCAGAAGTTGGGTGTGGTACTATGATCTAGAACACGAGAACACCACAGGTCAGATTTCTCCTCATTCACTCATGAGAGACCTTCCTAGGCACCTACGTGCCCACTTGACCCAGCCTTTTCTCCAGCCCCCTATAGTTAAATGGTGCCAAGTGACTAGCTCTGCTCAGTGGAATATGGTAATTGTTAATGTGTCACTTCTGGGGTGAAACCTCAGTCTCCAAGCCACAGTATCATCTATACCCCCTAGAGAGTCACTCAGTCCAGGACAGACTGTGTGATGAGAAGTAAAGTTTCAAGTGAGAAGTCTCTGAGACCCAGGAATCATTTTATTAGCACAAGATAAAACGGATGTTCCAGACTAATTCAGTGAATAAACACATCCTTACAGCCAAGGGGTCCTGGGAGCCATCAACTACCAATGGTGATGTCATAGGTGTCACCATCTATTTGTCACTGTCAGATGTCTTTCCATAAATGTAGCCAAACTTGCTCAGCCTTGGCTACTTTATCTCCTTATTTTTTTTCCCATCCTAGAATCCTCTAACCCATGACATCATTGTTGGTAGTTGATGGGTCCTGGGGTCCTTTGGCTGTAAAGATGGGTTATTCACTGAATTAGTCAGGACAGGCTAGTTTATGTTGTGCTAATAAAATGATTCCCAAGTCTCAGACACTTCTCACTTAAAAGGAGCTTGCTCATACTTTTTTAAGTGGCAAAATCTAGCTGCGGTACCTTGTAGCTACAGCTCTGGACCACACTGGGCATTCATCGAAGTGTTTTTTCAAAGATGCTTCCACCTCCTATACAACTGTCTGCCTCAAGGGTTTCCTGAAACAGAGATGTTTATGGTCTTTCCTCGGGGTCTTATGGAGTAGGTTAGTATATGGCCAGAAGAACTTGTTTGTACTGGGCAACGTTAATGCGGAAACTCAGAGCTGCTCAACAAACTGAAACTAAAGGACTACTGAGTGCTAAGCCCTAAACAGAATAACTATATCTCCCCCCTCCCCGCCCGGCCTTAATGCTCAAAGAACATCATGGAAGAGGGGAGAGAGAATGCAAGAACTAAAGAATGCAAAGAAGTGAAAATCTGCTTTCTGGATGTGTCATGGCTGCTGTGCCCATCAACTCATAAACAGCAGCAGTAGCTACTTGAACAAGACTGGGTCCATCCACATTCCATTTTGAAGGAAAGTGAAGGAGGGGTCTTGAGCCATCTTCCCTATGGTTGATAGACACTGGGGGAAGGAGAGTCATATTCTTCATTGGCAGAGTCACTGAAGTTGTTTTTTCCTGAGTAAAGAACCTTTTTCCGTGCTGTGCAAGCAACCTAATTAAATGCAGTGGGCCACCGAGAAAAGATGTCAAGGTGAGACATAAGATGGGGACTTGTTGTGAAGGATGAGGAGGTTAGCCTGATGGGTGTGGGAGAGATATGATCAAAGAACATAGTACCTATATATCATCTTCAACTAAAATTCCTGTATCTGCATTATACTGAAACAGGTTTGAGTTTGATAGTATCATTTTGTTTAGTGAGGGCCAGAACTGAACACAGACACATCACGTAGCTGCTGACGCTTCTGTAGATGTTAAGAATGCCCAAACTGGGACCTCAGGCCAGCCCCCCCCCACGTTGATAAGTTCATCCCAGACTAAATCTATATTTTGGCTGACTTTTAAGGACCTCTAAGTTACTTCTCACCTACATTCCAGGGGCTTCTGTCTAAATATATTTAAAGTTTTGCAAACATTTTGTGATAAAATCTCCTCCTTTTTGAGTTGACTTCTTGTCTATTCCCTGAAGTGTAATGGGATCTAATTAGATTAAAGGTTTAGTGAAAAGAAGGAACTGGGATCTAGGTATGGAGGGTAGGTGGGCAGAGAAATTGGGTTGTTATGTGGTACCTCCTTAGACACTGCTGGAAGGTTGTTTCCAGGAGTGTGAGTGGGTCAAGGAAAGGTGTCTGGAACTCCTGCCCTACAGCTAATCCAGACGTTCATGTTCTTTTTATTCCCGAATGGAAGCCCACTGAAAAGACATCGCACATCGATTACTTTGACAGATGTCACAATTTGGCAATCTGCAGGAGAAAAGAATCTGGTAAATTTTGTTCTCAGCTATTTCAGTCCTAAAGATGAGCGATTATTTCATAGAGTCCGTAGAAAAAGCCGAGCATTAAAATGCTCAGTTTATCAGTGTTCTTCTTAAAGTTCTCCATTCCAAGCTAAGCTGCCTTACCGTGTCCACCCTGAAGCATCAGCAGCAAGACTCCAAGCTCTGTTTCAATGGACACTTCATCCCACTGGACAAAGGTAACAATCTGATCAACTAATTCATTACTGCTTTCCACAAAATAGAATTCTAAATTAGACTAATAATGGGGTGCACATTGACTTCTGCCTTGTCAAATCTAACTAATGTCAGGTTTTCCATAACCTACCAGAATTCTGCTCATTTCTTATGCTCACTGCATGCTATGAATGGCAATGAATGGCAAATATCTACCTCTCCTCTCCCCTCCCCTCTCTCCTCATCTTCTCTTTTTTCCTCTCCTCTTCCCTCCTCTCATCTGCTCTCCCTTCTGCTCTTCCCTCCTCTCCTCTTCCCTCCCTTCCCTTCCTCTGCTCTCCTCTCCCCTTCTCTGTTCTTCCCTCCTCTTCACTCATCTCCCCTCTCCTCCTCTCCTTCCTCTTCTCATCTCTTCCCTTCCTCCCTCCCTCCCTCCTTCCCTCCCTCCCTCCCTCCCTCCCTCCTTCCCTCTGTCCCTCTCTCCCTTCCTCATCTCTCTCTGCAGTTAAATGACCCCATGAAAATGAAACCATTATTTTCCATACTTGAAAATGAGAATTGATGTACACAGAAGCTAGCTCACACTTCTTTAAGTGGCAAAGCTGGAGACTCAAGCCTTGGCAATCTGGCTCCTGAGCCCATGTTTTCCACTACTGTGCTCTCAATTTGAAAGCAAATCTCACTCAATTAGTATGTTTTTGTTTGTTGCTCTCTTTGATAAAATGATTGTTCTTTCAGAAGGCCATTGGAGTGGCAGATGCAGGCAGAAGAATCCTTGGACAACAGACAGGAGCTGAGGTCTCTGTAGTGGGCCAAGGAGAAGGGAGCACAGTGAACTTTGCACAGGAGAGACTGTGTCTGTCTCATCACCTTATGACGAGTTTCTCACCACTTCATCCTCACACTGCCACTTGAATGTCAAGTTGGAAGTTGGGAAGGAGCCTCTGATTTGCTGGCCCATTCTCTTGACTTGTACTGGGCTTGCCTTGGAAGACAGATGGAGGATTCAGCATTTTTGTTTCACTGCTTGGAGGGAAGCGAATTCCAGCTTCCTGTGAGACTAAATACGATGAAGGGATGTCATAAAATAGCTCACAACAACCTTTAAAAACTGAAATGAACTATGGCCCTATAATCCATTTGAGTCCAATAGGAAGGAAGTAAAAACTGACTATAATTCAGTCTTCTTGCTCGATAGAGTTGCCCCAACACCACAATCTTGCCCCACCCGTGACAAGAGACTACATGTAAATTCTAGGCTATCCATCTGGTGAAGCTACATCCCATAATACTTGTACACTCAGGGCACACCCTATCCTATTCTAAGCATACACTTATTTCTCACACCCTTTTGTGGTTTTGGCTATCCACAGTCACAGCAGTCTTAGCCCATGGCTAAAACCACTGAACTCAGTCCATAGCTTTTAGATAAAATCTAA
Source organism: Rhabdomys pumilio (assembly GCA_030674055.1). Classification (NCBI taxonomy): domain Eukaryota; kingdom Metazoa; phylum Chordata; class Mammalia; order Rodentia; family Muridae; genus Rhabdomys; species Rhabdomys pumilio. Next base: position 7,445,801 of record JANHMN010000024.1, on the reverse strand, counting down.
TGTGTCCTAGTCACTGACTGGCTCTTAAGAGATTCTGAGCTGTCGAAAAGGTCAGAATAGGCCAAGTGGCTATAATCCATGAACTCTCTTCCCATCACCCTATGAGTTACTATAAAAGGGAACATTAAGACAGAGTCAAGTGAGGCAGAAGAACATAAAAACAGGAAAGCAGCCCAGGAGGCTCTGCGCATGTTTTTTGTTTCAAACAGCTCACACCCAACCCCTGTGGATGCACATAGTCCTGGGCCAGTTGTCATGAGAAGAGTACAGAAACTTCACTCGTGAAAAACTGAGACAGACAGGTAGAGACTCAAACTTTGAACTTTTGCTTATAATTTCTGGTGATGATGTCATTTAAACTTGAATATAAACCAGTGTAAGTCATGGTTTAGAAGAAAGAAAAAATCAGCTTCACTCCTGCATACTTTCTAGAGAAAAATCCCTCTGAACCCTACCTCTCTCTGTTCTCCCACTTTCTAGCCCTTCCTTCCTCCTGTCTCCTGGAAAGCTTTGTTTACTCCAGCACACCCACTTGCCTCTCCTTTATCCACATACTGTGACAGAGCCTGAACGCACATCTACTTCACTGTTTTCACTGAGCTACCGTAGGTATGAAGACTGGGTTAAATGATACTTGGACTAAGTTAGTATATTGAATGGAGAGACTTCCCATTGGTAATTAGTATAGTAATTGGACACATGAGGAAAACTGCTAGTAGGAAGTGAAGGTGTTAAGTCAACTAGCAGAGCTGACCATGGATGAAATGGAGATAATACAGTGAATGGCTCAGACCTATAAACACAAATGCAATCAGCCTCTGGGGAGATGGTTTGGTGATTACACACATCTGCTGTTTTCCAAGAGGATCCAAATCCCATTCCCAGTTCCTGGCACCCAAGTTAGGTGGTTCAGAACTGCCCGTTACTGCAGTCCAGGGGATCTAATTCCATCTTCTAGTCTCTATGGGTATTTTACTAACATATGACATACATTCACATAGGCACAGATCCACCCCAGTGTATGCTGCCCATATGAGCCCATATGTGCGGTTATCCACTGGAACATGGGTAACCTACAAGTGACTATATTTCTAAAGGAAGCTGATTCTCCTAAGGGTTGAATCACAAGTGTTGGAATCTTGACTGACTTGGTCTCACACCGATATCTGCCATGACCTGATGAAATGGCCATGTCATGTCTAGAAGGCAGCATTTCATAACACCCCTCCCTATCTTCCAGGTCTTTCCACCCTTCCTTTGGGATGGCCATTGAGCCTTGTTGTGGGATCGATTGATACAGATATCTCATTTAGGGCCGAGCACTCACAGTTACTTGCTCATGGCACCTTAACCAATTTTAGGTCTCTGCAGAAACCTCTGCTCACTGTAGAACAAAAGCTTCTCTGAGAAGGTTTAAGGGTAGCACGCAGCTATGGATGTACATACAGATATTTAAAAGGCAGTTTAACATTCTGGCAGAACAATAGCAGGTTCTCTCCTAGAGCCTGTGACCCCCTCAGCCATAGGCTTTTGATTAGGTTTTCAGTGCCAGACATACATTTTAACTTGTGGATCAGGCTTCAAAACCAATCAGAAAGTGGTTGGGTACTTTGTAACGGCTGTGACACTATTGCACTAGTGGGTACATATTGCCTGGCAGGTTAGTATACTAACACTCAGCCTCCAATTCTGGATAAGACCATTGCTGACTTTTTATCTTCCAGGAGTCTACGTAGCACATTCTGACTGGGAAAGGTAGATACCAGGAACTTGGTTCTCTTCTCTTCTCTTCTCTTCTCTTCTCTTCTCTTCTCTTCTCTTCTCTTCTCTTCTCTTCTCTTCTCTCCTCTCCTCTCCTCTCCTCTCCTCTCCTCTCCTCTCCTCTCCTCTTATTTTCTCTTCTTTTCCTTTTTAAATTATTTGTCTTTGTTCTTAAGACAAGGTCTCACTACATAACCTGGGAAGTCTTGAACTGATGAACTTGCCTCCCATTTCAGCCTCCTGAATACTACAGTTATAGGCATACACAGCCACAACTGACTTTCTTTTTTTTTTTTTTTTTTTTTAAATCTTCTCAGTTCTCTGATACGACTTATTTTTGCTCTTCTGTTTTCTAATCTATGTTCCATCTGTGGTCCGTTCTGTTTTTTTCCCTAAATAAGAGCAGAAATTATTTAAAAAACCCATCCCTCCTAAGGAGGCGGACTTATATTCCTGCCATAAACAACTATAAAAACTAGACAAAAATGTAGATTAGAGTGTGGGGTGGGTGAGACGGTTAAGTGGGTAAAGCACTTGCTGAGCATGCATGACTATTGCGTTTACATCCCCAGAACCTATATAAAGTCAGGTGTGGTAGTATGTATCTGTAATCCCAGGAGCCCTATGCTGAAGGGAGAGGCAGGAACAGAGAGACCCCAGAAGCTTGTATAGCTTGGTAGTTGGTTGGGTGGAGCTGAGGTGAAACTTGGGAACAGGTAGAATTTCTCTGCCTGTCAGTCTCTTGGTGCACATACTGGTTGGTTGAATGATAAGTTGGGTGGAAGCCATTGGCATCACAGTGTTAGCTGTATTTCCTAGTATAGTGTTTGATAAGCCCTCACACCTGGATTTTCAGATATGGTTTTAATATATTCATTTGTTAATATATTGACAATCTAATAACTTTACCAGTGGTTCCTTCTGTTTTTTTCATAGACAAATAATTATTCATCTGTGACACATGGGTGGAGCTGGACAGTTTCTGGACAAGTGGTGTTGTCTATGTGCACAGCAAGATGCAACAACATTTGAACTCAAAATGGAGTCAAGTGCTGTTTATTAAATAAACTCACCCAAGGGACAGCCTGAAGGTCTATACTGCATGCAATATAGACTAATTTAGAGCAGGGCGCAGACTTATTTCAACTATTTATTTTAAGTATTTGTTTATGTTATAAATACTTGGAATAACTTTTTATCCAAATTAATAGCCATTCGAACAAAAAGACATCTATCGTAATTTTAAACCTATGGGTTTTAAGAAGTGTTTTGAATTGTCCGCTAGCTCCATAATCTTGGTTATTTCTGAGTTATTCTGTTAACTAGATTGTTCTCCTGATTGTAGATTTTTTTTTATCGGGATTCTGGGTGTTAGATTTTGATTGGACGCTAGACACTGTGATTGTCATGCTGCTGAATACCGTTGTTTTATTATTGTCCTTGGAGAGTAACAGCTAAACAACTTGTTGATCTGCTTGATCTCTTTGAAAGTCTTTAAAAGATATTGCATGTGTACATCTACCATCAGCTTTAATGCATTGAATAACAAGACCTGGCTCAACACTGGTTGTTCACAAACATTGCTCCGTTCTATATGAGAGCAGTGTGAGTGCCTCTCAGCCCTCTGCGATTTCTGGAAGCTTTTAAAGCTTGCATTAACCTACATGTCGTTTTCCAGTCTCATTGAATTTCATTTGATACGTGTGCAATTAGTATTCATCTAAGAAATAAAGAACACCCCTTAGTAGATTTTTGAATCTCTTCTTTCGAGTTAGTTCTCTCTTCTCCCACATTCTGACCTAGAAATCTGCTATGTTAGCCTCCTGGAAACCCAGTTTGTGTCGTCCCAACTCTACAAAGACATCTTTATCTGTCCGAGTTTCTTTTCTTAGCTCATATGTCTGGAAGATTCCTCCTGGTAGAAGCCTGAGCTAAGCAGAGTATGAGGCATGGTCATGGCATAAAAGTGTAGGTCTGACCTTGATATTCCAGAATGAGGGCATAATGGAACAGATGCTACGTCTGAAAAAAAATCATAAGGGGAAACTTTTCTAAATCTAATAAGAAATATCACCTTACAAATTCGAAAAAAAAAATTTCAGTAAAACGATAAGCATCACGGGAATGGTAAGTTGAGATGAAAGTGTCTCCATAGCATAGAACTGCAACTAACATAAAATATAAATGTAAACTAAAAATTTAAACTATGAATTCAGTTTAGCTACATGAAGGAGATTTCAATAAAACATAAAAATAGTAAGAATAAAACTTTAAAGGACCATCCACATCTCAGAACATAAAAACAGCACTGAAAATCAAGGACAAGGAAAATATCGTAAGATATCTGGGAAAGAACACATACCATCTTGAAGGAATACTAATATGGCTGCTGATATTTTAACAAATACTAGAGAAAATGGTGGAATGACTTGCAAGCAGTGCTAAGACAAATAAGTGTAACATTACTCAGATAACCATGGGGCATTTAATGAAATAGTCTACACCCTGAGACTCATGAAAAAATCTCATCCAGCATCCAAATATTTATCCTCTGGCTGTTGGAGTACTCAACCAGAAATCAGCAACAGGGGAGAGAAACCTGTAAGTGCTGGGGATTTGTTTTAGAACTGAGCAATACAGTTGAAATCCCACTTAACTCGAAGAAGAATCACATGGAAATTGGAAAATTAGCAACTTTCAGGCCATCACACCTTCACAGGTGAATTCCAACAAGAGTTACAGAAGACATTGACTAAGTGTACACAACATTTCTCAGAAACAAAGAATGAACAGTTTCCAACCTATTTAATGTATAATCTTTATATAAAAACCCAGGATGATTATCGTGAGGATGATCAAGAATAGATGAATATCTCTCAGAAACAGAGACAAACGCTCAAAGAAATAGCAAATGCAACCCAAAACTAGATAAAGTAAAAATATAACCTGAGTAAGTAAACTATATTTCAGGAATGCAAGGTTGGTTTAACAGTGTAAACTAAGAAGTGTAATTAACCTTATTTCATGAGTAATATTCATGTGATTCTGTCAATAACCAGAGGAGTAAATTAATAGAACTCAGTATTTGCCCATTACATAGACAAACTTCTCAACAAACAAGCTATAGGAAGGAACTCCTTACATAAAAAGTGTTTGTAGAGAGCCTACAGTTATCACCACCCTGAAATATTACTTTTAATTTATTCCTTTTCCCTGAGATAAGGAATAAGAGAAGTGTATTCAAGTCCCAGCTTTTCCTGACAGTAAAGTTAAAGTCCTAACTATTTCATTGGCCATGACTTTCTGAATAGTCCTCTGGGTCAAAGAATCAGGCAGTAAATTATTAAACACTCAAAGAAGATTGGCATTTATTAAAATTAAGAATTATCCTTATTAAAAGAGAGCCATCTCACCAGCACCAGGTCTCTTATCTTAAGAATGTTAACATTAAAGAGTAATCTTCATTGTAAATGGGCTCTAATATTCATTTTTTGTCTTGAGAGTGGGTCTTTTGATTCCTTCAAGGGCAAATGATACATCTTCCCTTATTCCTGAGGGGCATTAGCTGGGGACCAACACCCAAACAGTTTCTTTTTTGTCAGCCTTGCTGCTTTGGACACCTCCTGATAGCTCTACAAACACTCCAGAAGCTTCAGGGGACCACCACATCGCTGTTCTTTTTCAGAAGGCCTTGCTCTAGTTACAACCACTCCAGACAACTCCTCTCCTTCTGGGAAGACATCTTTCTAAGATGGGCTCCATGAACCCTAGCTGACTCTGCTCACCTGCAACTGGTTTCTCGGACCAAAGAGAGAATGTTTTCTTTAGTGAATCAGCAGAAGGCTTGTAATTGGTGCAGTGTGAGGTTCTGATTTGTCCTAGTGATTGATGGAACTCCAACCTGTTAAGCTATTGATATAAATCACAATTCCTTGTTTGCATGTCATAAGCATGTCATACCCTTTCCTGGTTACATAATTAGACTGCTTAGCTCACTTTTAAACTACTGCGCGTTTTTTTCAGTTTGGGTGATAATGTTTGGAGGCCCCCAGATTGGACTTGGGTTGGCTGGCCCCATGGCAAGTGTTTCCACCTTCTGAGCCATCTTGCCAGCTCCTCATCTTGCTTTCTGAGTCACTTGCCCATGCTGTCCCTTTGAGTTGGTCCACTGGGTCCACTGATACGGTTTTTCTGAATGTCCTTTTCTTGACTGATTATGATCTCTATTGTGGGTTGAGTAGGCTGAGCTGGAAACACAGGAGGAAATAGCAGTGACCACATCAACATCATCACAACACCATATCAGCATCATCACAACAGCAGCAGAGTCCAGAGGATGAGCAGGAGTTAAATCCCAGAGGTACCTGAAACCATGAAGGTCAGCAGGGGAGGGAAGAGATGGTAGAAACCCAAGTCTGTGGAAGACTGTAAAGAGTTGAGGATGAGACACTGTAGACCCAGACCTCTGGAAGAGTTCTAGAACACTGTTAAGATGTTGAGGTCAAGGGTGCATGGTCCAGGCATCTCCTGTTATGAAATACAGGTCCCAGGAGAGCTTGAGAGCCATACATAGCATTGGCCATGGAGTGCTGCTACTTCTCGTCACATACATCACTAGTCACTCAGAGCGGAGCCACTGACAGTGAACCTCAGACCCAGATCCAATCCCCAAGACCTCTAATACCGGTACCATAAGCCAGACCCAGATCCAGAACCATTCGCCTCTGGGTTTTAGTCTCATCAAGTTCAGTGCTTTGGCATTCCAGGGCACTTAACTGTCTGCCAGCACCTAAGGCAGCCATCTTGGCCTCATCATGATTTTTATCTGAAGGGAATCCCAGGCAGTTCATTGTCAGTAAGTGTTCACAGAAAAGCTCTGGGTGACTCAAGATGGAGGTAGCTTGCAACATATGAGAGGAAAGCTAGCCGAGAGAGCAAGGCCAGTTAGACAGAGAGCAGGACTGTGCCAGGCCTTGGAGAGGGTCATGGATAGAGTCAGCTGTGAAGAGTCCCAAAGGATGGAAACCGGGAGACTGTCGATACAGTGTCTCCCATGAGTGGAAAGGATGTGGGTGACATACTCAGAAAAATAAGGCTCATCCACAGGGTACAGAATCAGGGCCAACCACAGCCAAGGGTTCCATGAGCATAGTGATGTCATGGGAGCCCCAGACTCCACATGATGCGCTGAGAGATGGCCTCCAAAGGAAGAAACTCCAGCTGACTGAACCAATAGCCTGAAGTAAGTTTGCTAGTGCTTCACAAGATTGTGGTTTCTGTTACTATACCAAATGGACAATAGAACTACAGGTTAATATGAGTTGGAAAAGAAAGAACCACTATTTATTTTGCATCATCTTGACCATGGCTATAGAGTCTGGACCACAATTACAAATAATAAATAATGATAGACTGAGCCAACAGAAGAGCAGATGGTAGTCAATACATCGAGATAGATGTATGGGTGGTGTTACAGAGTGATGCTGACAGCAAATACTTTTTACGATAGGATGTTTCCACACTTGCTTTGGTTTTGTAATCTTCCTTCCTCTGCTTTCCAAGTGCTAGGAGTATGGAGCCCAGCTACCTTGGCCAGATGGACATCAAGTTATGGAGATGTGGCGTCTAGATATCAATGACCATGAAACACATATGCATGTAAATACAGAGATGTGTTTACAATGTGTGTTTATACACACAGACATATGCACGCATACACACAGTTAAATGGTTACATGGAATCTATGCTAGCATTATGTTACATAATACATTTCTGCATTGCTGAAAGCGTGCGTGCAGGGAAAATACTCTCATCTTTCTTTCATTTTGGGGACAGCATCTCACTAAACTGCTCAGGCTGGCTTTGAACTCACTCTATTCTGTAGCTCAATCTGGCCTTGAAGTTGTGCTCCATCTGCCTCAGCCTCCCTAAGTATCTGGGATTGCAATCCTGGCTTCGTGACTTTGCTTTTTATTATACATTTCTTTCCTATTAGATGACACGGTAACGGAGCCTCTGATTCTTTTGTGCTGAGTGAGAATCTGAGCCAGATCAAAGGGGAGGAAAAAGGGAAATGGAAAGAGAATGGAGCTGCCACAGAGAAACAGATGAGCTTCAGGGATAATTCTGGGTTGACCACTCTCCCCATTTCATAAGAAACAGCCACTCCATCCAACCATACTTAACCTGTTTGCTTAGCCACTAAGAAACGTGTGTGGCAGTACAGACAGTGAATAAATAAAAACTGCTTTTGGAAAAGTGGCACTGGGAGGTGTTACTATACATTAGGCGTTTATACACAAACTTTCTCATCTAACCGGCTTTCCTGCTAAGGTGAGAGATCATCCCAGGACCATTCTCATCACTTGGCTGAGTCCTCTTCCTGCCACCCTGGCTGTACCACTCTTTTTGTCCCATGCCTGGGGCTGTTCGAACTCAGCTCCAACTCTGCGCCAGCAGAAAGAACTGCTTTGGCTGAGGTTGACTCCACGCGGGAGCAGAAACCACGGAACTCAGAGGACAGAGGTGTGCCGGCGGTGTGCCCAGCGCAATTAGAGGCGGATTAAGACCGACACAGTGTGCGGCCCAGGCGTGATGTGTTTTTGCCGTCTTGTCTGGGATTAGTAGCAATATATCTGCTGGCATGATGGACACATCTGCTTTCGTTTACCCTGAGCCCTGTCAAGCTCACAGGCCTGGATTAAAGCAAAACCACGCTGAGTGAGCATTGCTAATTTAGTTCCTTCCCTCTCTCCACTCTCGTTTTCTTTTCCATATTCAAATTTTAATATGATTGTGCAAGAGGCCAGTTGCTTCCAGCAGGATGACTTGGGAACAGAGCCTTTCATTCTCTGTCCTGAGTGAGAATTTGGGTCAGTGTATCTGGCGAACATTTGGAGAGCAGGGGAAAGAGAAGGGAGGGAAGGTGGGAGTATAGCAGAGAAAATGTGAACCGCCAGGGATAATTCTGGGCTGAGTGGCTCTGGTCCCTCTTCCAATTACAGAAGAAAGTGTCACTGCCTCTAACAGCTCACACACCTGTCCACGCTCCAAAGTCCAGTTTCAGTCTACTCCCAGAGGTTCATGCTTTTCCTATTTTCTATCCCCAGACCCAGAAGACAGGCTCCAGACATATTCAGGTCTGGCTGTGCTGAGCCAGCCACTTGTATTACAAAATGACTGCCTGTTGCTCACGCAGCTTTGGCCTCTCCATTACACATCTTGAACTGGTTTATTGCTTGGATCTGATTAACTTGGTTCTGGTTACCTGTCAGAGTTCTGCCCAGCCATTCCCTCTGTAGCCCTTTGAATCCCATTTCAGAGAGCCTGCTTTCTCTTGGTTACAACCCAGAGCCTGTTTATCAAAATCATGCCTTCAGGCAGGAGGGATTGCGCTCGACAAGATCTGGGGAGCTCTGTTCTCCTCCCCCCTGTTCGTTCTTCCCTGTTGGGTTTTCTACTCAATTTGCTCTTTGAGCTGTCATGTATTTAATAATTTGCATCAGCTCGTTCTGTTTCTTACATGTCTCTCCATTTCCCTTTTCTTCAAACATTTCAGGCCTGCAATGTCTGTGTTAGCCCAGAACATTACAAAAGCCCATTTTGATTTTTTTTTGGAAACACTGTAGCTAGATGGACAACTAATGAGGAAATCTACAGAGGATGGTTAGGGGGGCAGGTGAGGGGGATTAAGGGATGAACTCCCCCCCGCCCCCCAAGAATAGAGTCACTCTGAAAAGTCCTCCTGATGTGCAAGGGGAAAAGGGTGGTAGGGTTTAGGTGACAGTCAGAGGTGGAGGAGACTGCAGGGTGGAGCTCAAAGCACAATAGGTGACAGTGGACACAGCAGGGCAAGAGTGGGATGGACCTACTCATCAGGTTGGCTTCTTTGGGTTCCCAAAACAACTGTGAATGGTTCATCTTTCTTTCACTGTTTCTATGACTTAGATTTTTACCAGCCTGCCTTCTCCTCCAGTCTATACAGGATCCGACAGTCAGCGCCATCACTCTCCCTACACTCCATTTCCAGCAAAATAAAAGGAACTTGAAAAGGGCAAACTCAAATTCACCTTCAGAACCAGCAGAATCTGGTTAATGTGATTCCAGGCTTCCCCTCTCCCCTCAACTCCCCAAATCCACCCCCCAGCCCCCAGCCTTCCACCTACTTGCTGATGTCTCAAATTCTTTTAACAAGGGAAAAAGTCTTTCATGCCACAATTAGGGATAAAAGGCATAAAATGCAAACGCCTGGCTGAGCTCCAGTTGGAGAATAATCAATCAATCCTTGGAATATAAATTACTGATATCAGATTCTTTCCTGGTGTGATGGAGGGAGGAGGTTAGGAGAGCAAGCTGATACTGACACCTGAAATGGGTGTTTCCTAGGGGATGGAAACAAAGGAGGGCACGGTCTCTCTCAGGTGCAGAGCACCTTGAGATTTCATGTGTGTGTGTGTGTGTGTGTGTGCGCGCTCTCTCTCTCTCTCTGTCTCTCTCTCTCTCTCTCTCTCTCATGTGCATGTACGTCTCCCCCCCCCCCCCTTTTTTTTTTTTGCTCTGTGCTGCATACACTCCAGGAGCCAAGCATTTGTGTTCACCCTGTTGTATCTAGGGGAAGCTGAGGCTCAGAAATGTCACGTAACCGCTCGCCAGGATCGGTGCTGCTAAGTCACATATCTTTTATTTGTACTGGTTCTTGACGGTCTGACTACAAGCCCGGTGAGTGTTAAACTACACGAGAGCCACAAAGAATTGAAGACAGGGAGAGCAGCCTGAGAACTGTCACAATCTCTTCCCCCACTGAAGCTTGTTTACCTTCCAGTGGGGGAGGGACATCGACAGTGTGGTGTAATTTCAGTGCAGAAACTGGCAAAGCAGGCAGCCTCTCTCAGGTCTAAAAGGACTTGAAAAAAGGAAAGAGAGGGCAAGAAAGGAGGTTGAGTGTTGACTTTAGGGGGTGGGGAGGGAGTTTCATTTTCTGTGAATTTGCTATTTGAACAACTCTCATATTTTTGTTAATTTTCCTCTGCTCACAAAGTCCCACTGACCTTTTCTTCTCAATCTACTTGGATTGTCCAGGGCTTAAACTGTTTCTAATGGGCTGTGGACGTTTATGCTTTATGTTTCTTTAGAAATATTTTTTTTTCTGAAGCCCAGCATTCATACAGAAAGATGTGCAAAATACTACATTATATAGAGCTTTAATATATTAGCATAAGACAAATACCCATGAAACCGTTACCCAGACTGGAAATCAAAAATCTCTGGCACTTACAAGTCCCTTCTGGTCATCACCTCTCTCTCTCTCTCTCTCTCCCTCACACACACACACACACACACACACACACACACACACACATGTATACTGTTCTAGTTTCATTTTTGTTGCTGTGATAAAACACTCTGACTCAGGGAGAAAGGGGGTTAATTTGCTTACAATTCAAGATCACAGTCTGTTATTGACGGGAAAACTTGAAGCAGTTGGTCATGCTACATCCCAAACCAGGAGCTGGAGGGAAAATAAATAAATGCACCTCTGATGTCTGTTTCTTTGCTTCCAGCTAGGTTTCTTCACTCTTATCCAGTTCAAAAAAAAAAAAAAACAAAACCTATTTTGGGAATGGTGCCGCCCACAGTGGGCTAATCCTGTGTCAATTAGCTAAACTAAGACAGCCTTCCACAGATGTACCCATAAGCCAACTCAATACAGACATCCCTTAATGAGTCTCTTTTGTCAAGTGAGTCTAGTCTATGTTTTATGAAGTTGACAATTAAAGCTATCACAACTAATAAGGCTGATCATTTTCACAGACACTGGCCATTGAAAATTTCCCTTTTCTCAGGGACCTTTTCCCACTAATTTTTATTAAATTGAACCATCCATCTTTTACTGGTCTGTAAGAGCACTTTCAAAATTTGAACAGAGTCCTCTGCCACTCCGGCAGAATCTGATTAACTCTCTGAGTCTCTGATTCTCTTCTTTCCTTCCTAGTTATATCTTTGGTGAGGAGACAGCCTTAATCTTTGGGTAGCCTAATTTATCGGCCTTTGTTTCTTTGAAGTCAGTGATTTTGTGTCCTTTTAAAGAATTCATTTTTGGCTCTATGGCATTGAACCAACACATAATATTGCCAAATGAAAGCTTTATGGAACCCCTCGTTATTTTCAGACATGAAAAGCACTGGAAATGGGTTTTAATACAAGCTGCTGTACCACAAAGGCAGACAGATAAAGGTGGTTACATCCTCTCTCCCACCCCATGTGTGACACTGGCATTTAAATGTTCCAGTTCCACTTAAAGAGAAGGCTCCTGGTCCCTCTGTTCTTCGGTGCTGTTGTTGGATCTGATGGCTGTGCTGCTCTCATGGGTACTGTCTTGTAGTTTAATGGCACATTCTTCCATCTTTTGCTATGCTTTAACAATATTTTACTTTCTTGACCCATCGAACATCTATAATAAATCTTTACAATAATGTTTTCAATTTCACAAAGAAAAAGCAAGGGAAATGCCCAGACAGATGGAGACTGGAATGAATATGTTGCTGAGATTAAGCATAGATTATTCACAGGAGTGTCAAAAAACATAAAATACTGAGGAATAATTTACATTTGCTGACACTGTTGAGCGCTACCGTAACCTAAAAATAATTCATATCTGAACTCTGCCAACATTATACAAACATGCACTTGACTGTTGTATATTACCCTTCTATCCAGCAACCTTGCTAAATAATTTTTAAAATTCTGATCATCCTAAATATTCTCCTGGAATTTCTGTCAACAAAATAATAGCATATTTAAGCGCTGGTGGTTTGAGCTAGCTCTCTGTTATGCTTTCTCTTCTCTTTTTCTTGTTGCCTTGGCTCTGCTGCATTTGAATAGAATCCCATTCTTCGTTTATTTCCCTCTTCAAAGGATTAAAGTAGAATCTTTAGTATTTTTCATTAAGTGCCAATGTTACTTTATTTTTTAAAAAAATTATGTATTATATTGTTCATGTGAACATATGTGCATTTTATGCAGTGTTTATGGTGGCCAGAAGAGGGCATTGGATCGCCTCAAGCCAGAGTTATAGGCAGTTGTGAGCCATCCAGCATGGGTGCTGGGAATCAAACTCAGGTCCTCTGTATGGGCAGTGCATGCTTTTACTGCTGAGCCTTCTCTCTAGCCCTGTTTTTGCCTTTAAAAAATACTTCTTCTCATAAAATAATTTCCTATCAGTAACTAATAAACTAATATTTTGATTTCTCTATTAAGTCTATTTAAATTTTTTCTTTTCTAGGTCTGTTTATCTTATTTAGTTGTGTGGTCTTAGAAAAATGTTCATTGCCTCGATGTTATGAAGTTGATTATGACAGCTGTAATCATTTCAATTCTATGGGGCCTATAGTAATAACATTTTTTTTTTCGGTACTGTATACTTGTTTCTATATATCATTACAGGTACTTTTTCTTTCTCAGGTCCTGGGGTTTAATGACTATAAAATGCACATCTCTCCTTCTTGCTTATATCTGTACTATTGTTTCTAATACTTATTTGCTACTTCTTACCGTGCAGACATCACCTACAGATAGGAAAGACAGAAGGGTCTTCTACAAGTGTCATCTCTGACTGTATCAGCAATTTTTCTTGTTTCTATGACAAAACGACAGACAACAGCAGCTTTGTGAAGGGAAGGGTTAATTTTAGCCCACAGTCCATTGCAAAGGAAAGACACGGGTGAGTGGGGAGAGGTGGTGGTTGCTCTCATTGTGTGGACTATCATCAAACAGATTATCAAAGCTGGAGCTCATGTTTTCTTATATTTATTTGCCTGGGAGTTCTAGCCCACACAACAGAAATGAGTTCCTTCCCTTCAAACCTTTCTGCCAATACCTTATGGACACACCAGGTATTTGTATCCTAGGTGCTTCTCAATCCTCTGAAGTTGAAAATCAAATCTGTTATCGTAATCACCAGTCTCTTATTTCTGTGACACCATTTTAGTCTGTTTTTAGACTAATATTTATGAATAGTAACTTTTCATTGAGGTGTAATATGCATATAACATATCATAGAATTCAATATATCTTCAGAAGGGTCAAGCATAAATATTAAAAATTGAGGTAATAGTAGGTCTCCACCACTTTCTTATTCTCCCTTTTTGTTATACCTTCCACAAGGGCAACCACCATCTAGCCTTCAAATGGGATGGATTAGCCTTGTCTTCATATATGTCTCTGTCTTCTTCACTCAAAACTATGCCTTTGGGAATTCTTCCAATTGTTGAATACAGTGGTGCAATTCTCTTATTCATTGCTTTATAGTATGACATTGTATTAATGTTATCATACCTGTATTCTACCCCTGAAGAGCACTGGGTGATTCCAGATCATGTGATTACAAACAGCTTACTGTGAGCCCTGCTATCGGCCTATGTGTTCGTGGATCCTGACTACACACTTAGGAGAAAATGTTATGTCATGTATTAGCATTTATTTGAAGCAGAGTGTTTTCACAGCAAAAGTTTCTTGTACTGACTTTCTACAAAATGAATATATGAATTCAAACTACTTATCAGCAATGTGTGGGAACTGTTAAGCAATTTCACACTTTAAAGTTTTCTTATACGTGTATTATATACATTGAATATATTCCTCCAAGCTCCATATATGATTTTGTGACTATATAAAATATAGAAACCACCGATTCACTATAGAAAAAAAAGCCTAGTAACCACATTTAATTAAAAGCATTATCTCTAGTTGTATAAATTTTTCACAAACAATGTATCTTCATTCTTCTTTATGACTGAAAAAACCCCAGTGTGCATCTGGCACATTCTCCTTACGTGGTCCTCTGTTCTTGGACACCTAGGATGACTCTGTAACTTAGCTATTATAAGGAAATGCTCAGGAAACACTGATCCTCAAGTGTGGCTCTGATGGGTGGACTTAAGAGTCCAGTGGATGAGAATCCAATAGTGGTGTAGCTGGGTCGCGTTGTGGATGCATTTCTAATGAACTGGTTTCCACCGAGGCTGGAGTAGTTTACAGCAACGTATAAGGGTTCATTTATTTTCTACATCCATGCCAGCATTTGTTTTCTTAAAGCATATTTATTACGTTTCAAATTAATTGTTTTAGCAAAAGGATTCCTTTGTATATAAATATAAAATCTGAGCGTTTCATATCATGTAATTTGACCGTATTCATCTCTACTTTCCCCGCAACTCCTCCTACATCCACACCTCATCTTTCCATCCCTTCCAACTTTTGTCTTTTTAAAATAACTTACCAAGTCCAATTTGTTGTTGTTGTTTTAATGGGTGCCATTTTGAGGGAGTAAGGATAGAATCTCAATGTAGATTTGCATTTTTCTGATGGTAATTAAGATTGAACATTTTCTCTTATATTTCTCCTATATATTTCCATTTATATTTATTTAGTCTTTTATGAGCTGCTATTGTCATTAGCCCACTTACTGGCAGCACGGTTTGTCTCTTTATTGTTTAGCTTTTGGAGTTCTCTGTATACTGTAGCTGTCAGATGGTTTTCATTTTCTATTTGGCTGCATATGTAGTGGCCTCACATTGTGATTTTACAGAACATTTTCTCTATGTTTACTGATAACTTGGATAGTCTCTTCTGTGTTTATTCAGATCTTTTCCCTGTTTTATTCCATTGGGCTAATGTTCATTTTTGTTATTACAAAATAATCTGTTTTCGTGATAGAAGACTTGAAAAACCCAAAAGAGCATAACAATGAAATCTAAATTACCTATGGATCTATGTATAATGGACCATTCTATTGGGGCCACTTCATATATCTTACACAGTAGCTAGAACTATAATGAGTTACAAAGGAATGTCGTAGCCATGGTCGTACAAAAGGATTAAATGGGCCCTTGTTTTACTTATGAGCCTCCAAAACACACAAACCCACACAAAGACTCATTGGAAATAAAGAACCCCCTTTTTTTCTTTATTGAAAGGAAATTCTTAATCTTGGCTGATCACGGGTCCTTCTTGGAGTCATAGGATTGACCCTATTGTTGACTTTTCTATGTCTGAAGAGGTTCTGCTCAAGACAGATCATGTGTACCAATGAATTCCTCTCTGATTAATGACATCCACTCCCTCCCTCATTTCTGACCTAGACACCCAAGTCAACATTTAGTCCTGATTTTATATGTCTGAGCACTTAGCACATTTAGAAACATTTTCCCCCCACTGCTTACTACGGGCCTCATCTGGCTTCTAAATTATTTCCATCCCACTCCGTTTGCTCTCCTGCCTCTGTTCCTTCTACACTGTTCCTCCCCCTGTAGTCCTGTCCATCCTTTGTACCATAATGGCCTTTCTACAATGCACATCTAACTATGCCTTTTCCTTGATATATTATCTGAGAAACTCTCATATTAGGTCTGACCCTTTGACAGAATGAGTTTGTGTGTTTGGGAGTGTGTCTCCTAATCAGTCCCCTGTGTCCTCCAGCCTTATCTCCTACCTGCAGAACCACTGTCTTTTCTTGATCACCTTAGCCATACAATAGGTTTCTCACGTCTTTAGCACTTGCATTCTGAGTGTTTGGCATCAGCACTGCTATGTAATAGGAGTTTAATAACATTGCAGGGATGCCTACAGAAACTAGTACAAAGTGGAAAGAAAAGGGAAATGATACTCTTTAAGAACTAAAGTCTGTCAGATGAGTTTGGGCCAGAAGGCTGAAGATTTGATGCTCCAGCGTTCGGTAGTATAGGGGCTGTCCAGGTGTTCAGCGGTCTCTATAAATTGGCTAAGTTTTAGAAGCTATGCTTAGTGCTTCCCATAACTTCAGTTAACTTAGTCATTCTGGATTTCTGACGGCATTGAAGACCTATAGACTCATAGCCAGTCCATGCTATTTACCTTGAGAGAAAAGATCTGAGTGGAGGATTTTCAGCTGACATTCATTCTAAAGCCAAGAAAAAGCCAGGTTCAAAACTAAGTGTTCTAGTCAAGAGAGATGACAGAGGTTCTGGCTAGTCAACAAAAGGATGGACTGGGTATTAAGACTATCTTGTACCTCACTGGTACAAATAGGAATAATTATGCTCTAATTGTATTCTGAGAGAAAAGCTTTATTTTAACAGGAAGGGTAATATGTAGGAGGAGCTAAGGGGGAAGGAGCACCGAGAGGAAAAGATGGAGTAAGGAGAGGAGAAGATGAAGTAGATGAGAAGCTCGGTAATGAGAAAGAGAGAGAAAGAGAGAGGGGGCATGGAGGCAGATGTTCATGTGTCTCCACCAGTCAAAGATAGTTCACATAGCTAGGTTGGGTATTAGGTTACACTTCTAATTGAGCATTACCATACTTATAAAGTCTTTGATTAACATTTAAAAAAATGTATAAAAGCCAAATGGAAAAGGGGGGCACAGGATAGGGGTTTTCTAGGGAGGGGAAATGGGGAAATGGATTGGCATCTGAAATGTAAATAAAATATTCAATAAAAAAAAAGGACTTCCTATACAACAGGAGTTTTGCCGGTGCGGTTTCTTTAAACCTCCTGACAGTCTTTACTATTCCTGTGTTTGGCATAAGGAAATTAAGGCACAGACGCTTAATGGGTAGCTTAATCTCACACAGCTCAGACAGTCTGGAAATAGACCTAGCCACTGAGCATCATGCAGATGGCCCACAGGTTACTCTAATAATGATAAGGACAGTAGCCGTTAGATTGATTGTGGTCATAGCTCTTGGCATTTGTCTATAACGAAGGGTCTGGTTTCCCATTCATCATTATTCTCCAGATACAACATTAGAGGAATTATCCACCAACTCCAACTGATTAAGAAAGGGAAGCTTAAGGATTAAAGGGCCTTGCCAAAGGTCACAGTCTAAGGTAGGAGCACAGCTGCGACCCAAATCCAGGTCTTCTAACCTGAAGCCCAGCAGGCAATGGTGGGGAGGACGTTGTCCCAAAGGTAGGCGAGCTTCCAGATAAAATGTCGGTTCAGTGTTGCTGGCTATTCTGGCTAGAATCCTCTCCGTTCCCCTTGTGAGTCCACAGGTACCATAGCAGCTTCCAGAAGGTAGAAAAAAATAAGTGAGAGGATGAAGGTTTCCACTGTTTCTGGAAGGTAGGGAATTCTGTGCATAAAAATAGTTTTTCTTATCAGGAAAAAAAATTCAAAGAGCCGAAGAGTCCAGTATATACAAACATTTTTTTAAAAGCCCCAAGGAGGCCAGACCAATGTTATACAAAAGGCTCTGTTGGGCTATTGCCCACTGTGAGCTCCTGGTAACCCCTGTAGGCACTGCCCACCTGGCCTGCCTAGGGACTCCCCAGTCTCCAGGAAGGACCCTCATTATTCAAACAGTTCCAGAAGGTGCAGGAGGACAGCGGTGACTTTGGGGGAAGCACAATCTTATCTCCAGGGTGAAAGGGACCATTTGTTGTTTATGTCCAGGGGAGCAGGCAGCACAAAGAGAGGAGAAGGGCGCCAGGAGCTCAAAGCTGATCTGAAAACCCTCTGAAGAAACAATGCCTTCTCCCGGGATGAGCTGCAGCCCTTCTGAAGACAAAAGCTCTCACAGATGAAATTGGTCTTTTGTGGTTCTGGCAAGAAGGAAGTCTGATAAAGCTAGCCTAACCTGACCCTCTCCCCTCCCTGCAAAGGAGACTGGAACTTATCTGCAAGTGGAGAAAGTTTGATCATGTGTCCTGAACTCCTATCTGATCTCCTTGTCCCCAGACTTCCCACAGAGGCCACCATGCTACTACAGAGGCTCCAGGACATCCTGGTGACCTGCCTCTGAGTCCACTCTTAGGAGTCTGTGGTTAGGCCCCCTTTTTGTTTCAGCCTAGACCAAAAAACTGCTGTTGACCTAGAGAGCTCTGTTTTTTTTTTTTTTTTTGACAAATTTGAACTTGAACTAAAAATAAAAATGAACCAGTAACTTTGAAATAAACCCAAACCTAACTCTTGCTTGAACTGGTTTGGACCCTTCTCACCCTGCCAGCAAAAACCCTCAAATTTCAAAGAGTGCCTGGCTGGACCAGAGCAAGTTGCCAACCAGCTGCTGCTCCTCCAGCCAGATCACACCACATGTCCCTCCATAGCTGGCTTTACCCCCCGGGGGTCTGTGCTGGGGTCCAATATAAGCTGACTTTGCAGAGAGTTGAATTTCTGGGCAGCCCCCAAATTCACATTTAAGAGGTATTGTGGTTGTAATGGGGTCCTGGAGACAACATCTCTAGGAAGTTTTATTTAGAATGTAGACTGAGTTGAGGAGGTCTGGAGGGGGAGACCAGTGGGAGCTAGGATTGGGTCACTGGAGCCTTTCCAAACCGCCCCCTCTGCAGTTGTTTCCACAAATATCAGGGGCAGGGAGGAAGGACCACACCTAAAGCAGGGCACAATTTATCCCACCCAAGTCTGGCAGAGGAAAACAGTCTCTTCTCAAACCTTCCTCAGCAAAGGATTCAGGCTGCA
Source organism: Rhabdomys pumilio (assembly GCA_030674055.1). Lineage (NCBI taxonomy): Eukaryota > Metazoa > Chordata > Mammalia > Rodentia > Muridae > Rhabdomys > Rhabdomys pumilio. The sequence continues at coordinate 7,426,582 of JANHMN010000024.1, read as the reverse complement.
GTAGTGTGAGGTGCCTGTGACTTCCAAGCCTAGGAGAAGGAAATCAAGTCATTTCTTGGAAGAGAAGCTAGGCTGTCTTTCATTGGGGATTACAGAAGCCATTATAGGCATGACAGCTGTGCATGTGTAATCAAGAGGATGCCCAGGCCACATTAGTCAGTGTTTGTTAGGATAATGGTATTATCTCATAACATTGCCCATAATAAGATTATCTTATAACATTACCCATAATATTATTATCTTATAACATTACCGATAATAATATTATCTCGATAATAGCATGCATCTTATTCTTTGAATTAACCAAGTGATTCGGTATATGAGACAAATCTTCTCAACTAGAGATGAAATATTAAATATACTTACATATATAAGTATAGATGTGTATATGGGTGTCTGTGTGTGTATGCACATGCATGCATGTGTGTATATGTTAGTGAAAACAGAAGTATACAAGCATGGGTGTTTGTTGAGGGTTCTGAGACAGGGTCTCCTTATGTAGCCCAGGCTAGCAATAAACCTTTAGCAATCCTCCTGCCTGCATCATCCTCCAAGACTGCTAGGTTCCCATGCTCAAATTTGAGAGTATTATTAAAAAGTAGCTTTTATTGAGTACCTAATATGTGCCTAGCAAAGGACTCTGTGTCCTACAATGAAGGGACTTGCCAGTATAGACTTCTGCAGATGACTGTGAGTGGAATGAACTTGGGGTTCTCTTTGGACTGTGGAAGTTCCAAGAACAAGATCGGACATGTACAGTGAAGTATAGTGCTTCTATATTGAAAGACCATGACTCTCACCCAGATCTTTTTTTTTTAAAGATTTATTTATTTTTTTATATGAGTACATTGTAGCTGTCTTCAGACACACCAGAAGAGGGCATCAGATACCATTACAGATAGTTGTGAGCCACCATGTGATTGCTGTGAATTGAACTCAGGACCTCTGGACGAGCAGCCAGTGCTCTAAACTCCTGAGCCATCTCTCCAGCCCTCACCCAGCTCTTAAAAGCCTTTAAGGACTGTAAAATATTACCACTTAAGAAGTATGATCTCAGATTTTGATTTTGAAACTTAAAAAAAAAATTATCTAAACACTAATTAGTCAGTGAGGGAGGGAGGGAGGGAGATAGAGACAGAGACAGAGACAGAGACAGAGACAGAGACAGAGACAGAGATAACAACCCCAGAAATCAGAAAGAAGAGGGCGCCAGATGCCCTAAAACTGTAGTGATGGGGGTTTGTGAGCCACTGTGTGGCCACTGGGAACAGAACCTGACTCTTCTGCAATAGTAAGTGTTCTTTACCTGGGAACCACCATTCTAGCCCATGGTTCTGGACTCTATGATGCTGAGGTCATTGTCCACTCTAGTAGCGTCACTCCCGTCCCCTTGTGCCCCATGGATTCTGCAACAAGCACGAGATCCTATCGTGTTATAAAGGACTCTTTTAAAAGTTGTCCCTTTATTTGGTAGTTTACAATGTCTTTCCATTTTTATTTCATTCTGTTGGTTTCTGTGTTTGTGTGTGGATATGGGTGAGGGTGATCAGCTGTTCGGGAGTCAGTTCTCACCTTTGCTCATGTGGGTCCTTAGGATTGAACTTGGATCTTTGTGGCAAGCACCTTTCCCCACCACTTAGCCATCTTGCTAGCTCTAATTCTCTTTAAAGACTGATTTTGTACCTTTTTTTTTTAAAGTTACATTTTAGTGGACATATAATAATTAACTATATGTTTGTGAATATATATATATATATGGATAAACTGTGATGGTTGATACATATACACACTGAGGCATAATCAAATCACAATCAAATCACAGTAATTAACACAGCTGCCATTTCAAGTAGCTATCTTTTCTTTGTGGTAACTCTTGAAATCTCTTTATTTAGCTATGTAAATATATAATGTATTGTTAACTGGAGTCTCTTGGCTGTGTAGTTGAATAACAGAATCCATGTCTAACTGTAACTCTATACCCAGGGACCAATATCTGCTTTCACACTCACCCTTGCCTCTGTGGTAGCCATCTTTCTATCCTGTATTCCTGGGCTAACAATTTTCACACAGAGAAAAGGGAAAACAAAACCCTTACTTTCTATGACCATACTTAACATGAATTACTGACACAAGACCCAAAACTCTGAAACTATTAGGAGACAGAGGAGATTCCACGGCATCGGTCTGGGCAAGTTTCTTGGATATGATCACGAAAACACAGGCAGAAAATGAGAACTAATGGGATTGCAACATCAAAGCTTCCATACAGGCAGGGTATGCTCCCTTGTTCATAGTCTTATTCCTGGTTTCTAAAGTAAGTTCTAGTACTTAGTGGATGTTTAATGAAATATTGTTGAACTAATAATGAAAAAAATCTTTGTAAGTAAAGTGAAAAAGTGTGTGTGTGTGTGTGTGTGTGTGTGTGTATCAGGGAGAAGGCATGTGTGTCAGGAAGCTAATTTTCTGGAAGGCAGCAGTATTGGGCACAGAGCCAAAGGAAGCCATGTTCTCGTGTCCTGGTGATACTTGGATTTGGCTCTGAACCGGAACGTCTCCTGTATGCCTGTCCCTGCCAGCACCCCTGTGCCTTCACTTTCCATGGCATCTATTAATGATAAAAGTCCCTGCGGTTTATAATTACCAGTTTGACAAGTTCAGGAGTTCTCTGTTAATTATTATAATTAGCTTTCCACTCAGTGAGGCATCAGGAGTTTAACAACAATATTAACAACGGGAGGACAGCGATCAAGAATTGACTACAAAGAATTGACTGGAAAGACTTCCTTCTGCTGTCAGGAAAACTTATTAATGATGGGGAAATCTGCACAGCGGCTCCCTTCTGCCTCCTTAACTCAACTGTTGGCTCTTCATTCACCTTAGGAAGTGAGAAGCAACTTTTGTGGCTACTATTCAAAAACTGAAAGTTTAGAAACAATCAAGGAAGAAAGAAACCACTAACCCGATGGCTGTACGCCCTTTTGAGCAGAAACCAAGTGGAGGCAGCAGCCAGGGAAGAAAGCATCTACTGAAGGATGCTGCCAGCTCCAGCCCAGTTCCTGGGAGTGCAGGCCCATAACAGGGTACTAGAAGCAGGAAGTCTGGTGCTCATGGGAGGAGGTATCTTTCTTACTGAACTTTTCCAAGCAGATTGGGACAATTTACTGGTCATCTATTAGTAAGGTCTGTTCCCATAGTACACTCTCAGTATCTCTCATTCAGCTCCTACCACACTCAGACCTGCTGTGCTACTTCTCCTGGAAGACAATCCTCCTGACCCCACCCTTCATGCCAGTGATCCCACTCTTCATCCCAATGACCCCACCTTTTATCCTAATAACCTAGCCTTCATCCCAGTGATCCTATCCTTCATCCCAGTGATCTCATCCTTCATCCCAGTGATTCCACCCTTCATCCCAGTGATCCCACCATTCATCCCAATGACCCTATCCTTCACCCCAATGACCAACCCTTAATCCTAATGACCCTACCCTCCACCCCAATGACCCATGTTTCATCATAGTGATTCCACCCTTCATCACAGTGATCCCACCCTCTTCTCAGTAATTCCACCCTTCATTCTAATGACCTACCCTTTATCCCAACGATCTAGCCTTCATCCCAGTGAGCCCACTCTTCACCCCAATGACTCTACCCTTCATCCTAATGATCCCACTCTTTGTCCCAATGATCTCACACTTCATCTCAGTGACCCCCCATCCTTTATACCAGTGACCTCACCCCTTCATCCTAATGACCCCACTTCAACCCAATAATCCCACCCTTCAACCCAAAGATCCCACCCTTATCCAAAATGACTCTGGAAGCTTCTGGTTATGTTGGTACAAAGCACAGTCCAGAACCCTCATTTTGCCACTTGGGTTCATGCAACGCGGGCGTGAGTTGTCTTTCTATTACTGATTGGGATCATTCACTGGGTCGTTCAGATGATACACTTACACTGTATTTTAATCACCAGATATGGCTTCAAAGCTTGTCACATCAGGAATCCATAAGACAGAAATATTCCCTAGCATCATCTCTAATGGAGGCCACAGAATATAAAACTCAAGAGATTAATAAACAGTATCATCAACGAGGATACATTTTTGTAGGCATCACACTATAGACAGAGAGAAATATGGGTTAGCCTCTCTAAGAGGTGACTTGAGGTGTCTAAATCCAGTACCCAAACATCTTTTCTCGGTGGGATCACTGCAAGAGAAAAAAAATAACACGTGTTATTTTAGCAAAAGAGGAACAAGACTCAGGGCCAAACACTTAATTTTCTAGACTCCATTCTATTTGCATTTTGGCATTATTGTCTGAGGTGAAATTTTAGTGGGAACTCTGGAACTCATAAGGGGTACTCTAGGTCTCAGGGAAGTATATTACATCTTTCAAAAAACCCCATGGGTAGCCACAGATGCAGAGAGCAACACAATTTGGCACTACAAAGAAAGATGTGAAGGCAAAAAGAGACTAACATTTATCTGGTGCCTGTGATGTACCAGATGTCGTGGTGGACTTTGAGGCAGTAGTAATCACATTAGTCTAGATGGGGGGCAGCCTATCTACCACCTTCTGACCTGCTTCCCACCACACTCCAATAGCCATTAAAGAGTAAACCTGTGAAGTCACAGGGAATGAGCTACAGGCAGTAAAGGATGGGAGCTATCAAGAGTTTTTGGAAGATGGAAAGAAGATGAGAGTGTTCATTATGCAATGGATTAAATGGTGGAAAGTGCGAGACTATAGGAGGAGACCCTGGAAGGATTCAGGAGCTGAGAGCACCAGGATCTTCAGTGGCTGATTAGTTAGTTAGGCCTGGTGGCATACACCTTTAATCTCAGCACTAGAGAGCCCGAGGCATTAGGATCTTTAAGTCTGAGGCCAGCTTAGCTTATATGTCAAATTTCAGGCTAGCCAAGGCTATAAGTTGAGGCTACAATACAAAGACCAGTAGGAAATCTATTGATCCATATCTTCTTTTCCATTCCGAATGATCGAATGGTTACACCTTTCCTAACCTAGAAGGAAGGTTTGTTTCTCTGAAGACTTTAAATGAGGTAAGGCCTATATTCTGGGAGATCAGATTGGGGCAGTGGTGAAGGTGAGGATATCCACTAGGAAAAAGACATTTTCATTCTAACTCTTCCCATTGTTGGGTTCCTCAACAGCCAGGCTTCTGTACCCCAGCAGGAGGTCACAGAGTTGCTTTCTGAAGAAATGCATCAGTGAGACGAGGCATATGTGCAGACAGCCAAGGATGCCCACAACTGAGCATCTCATGACTATAGTGACCATCAGCTGATAAGAGTCTACATGAAACTTCCAGGTAAATCTTGGCGCTTTGTTCCAGAGGTTTACTGAACATTTCAGAAAAACACAAAAGCAGTGTCCAAACTAACAGGAAAACTCAGAGGAAAGGAAATGACACAGAAGAGAAATCCTTGAAAAAGGCTCTGGAGAAATGAATGGAGATGCACATTCATTCAAGACATAAGAATGGAATGGTGCATCTTCCTCTAAAAGAACGATGAAGAAACAAGAAAAAAACTCCCTTAGAAGTTAAAACTATGTTGGCCAACATAGCTTTTTTTTTTTTTAAAGCACAATAAATAGAAATTTTGTGACAATAAATTACATTTCTAAGAAAGTGAAAGCCAACAAAAAGGCTGAATACAAAATCATTAAAATACCAGTATGTGGTTGTAATTTCCCCTGTTACGTGGGAAAAAACTGAGGTGATGGGGAACTATTGTTCTGATACCAAATTCATAGTTGGTAGAAAAAAATGGAGCTGGGAGTTGAACCCATGTCTATGACCCCAGAGCCATGGGAAAGATAGACACAACAGTACTCTTCTGTGGATGTGCCGCAGGAGGGCAGGGGAGGCAGATGGGTTGGAGAACATCATGGCTTTACTTTCATGGCATTTGAATAACTAGAAGGCAGAGGCTTCAGTTTACAGAAGCATTTTGTGATGACCTGTAAGTGCTCCATCTCCTGTGCTGAACAGAGCTCTGTCCTCTTTCTATCTAGAACTGGTCCAGAACACAGTGATTCCTTGTACTGGGTCTTTCTTTATCTGAAGCATAGTGTGCTTACATTAGACTTAGTGGGGGCATTTTCACTAAGTACCAGAGAGGATAGAGGAGCTGGTAGTACATCAGACCTTTCATCCCAGTGGATTTAACTATGACATGTATTTCAAGTCAGAGGGAGGATGTGGTGTCAGAAGAAACATAACCACTAACAACTACGATTGGCAGGACTGCTGATTGAGAGTCTCAGCTGAGCTGTGGGTTGTAGACAGCAGATGGAGACCAGAATCCATGCAGCCCTGGTTCTCTTCTGTCCTCCCTTTCCGCTCTCATCCTTTTCCTTTCTTTATCTCTTTCCCTTCCAGTAGAGAAGACAGAGGCCAACGCTGTCTCTTCAACTAATGGATGAGTTTGAGATCAAGATGTAAATTGTGATGTGGATTACAGTGCTTGAGCTAAAGTTGCAGAGATTTGCTTCTGAGTCTTGGTAGATCACAGCAGCTTCTGTTTGATTGAAGGGCTGAGCTTCTTCCTGTTAAGCTTATATAAAGTCTGGTGTCATAGAGGGAGCCCTGGCTCCTACAGACAAGCTTACCCATAAACAAGAAGCTAGAAGGTGAGGCTGTGCTTCCCAGAGTCGGTTGTATCTCCAACATTACCAGGCTGGAGCATCACTACTCTGTTATGGGAACAGAGGTAGGAATGGATACGGTCCTGGTGTATTGTGCTAATCGACACTTCCTATAAAAGATAGTTTCAGGATTGGGGACAATGTTTTCTTTAGAGCAAAAGCAAAAGCTTGCATAAACGATGCTTCCAGGGGTGGGATGGCAGCTGTGGAGTCTTCAGAAGATACTATGAAAATAGTTGTATAAGAGTCATGGTGCTTGAATTTTATACTGCTCATCTCCTGGAATACGTTTTGATAAGCTGTATTGATTATGTTCACACTGCTGTAACCAATTACCTGAAAAAAAAAAAAAGCAACTCAAGGAAGACAGATTTATTTTGGCTCACAGTTCAATGGAAGACAGTCCATCACTGTCAGGAAAGGAATGGCAACAGGAGTGCGAGGCAGCTGGTCACATTGAATCTGTAGTTTGGAAGGAAATAGACATGAATGCTAGCAGTCATCTAGCTCTCTCCATTTTTCTCTTCTTCAGCTCATATCCTAGCCCATAAGATGATACTGATCACATTCGGGGTATGTCTTCTTTCCTTCCCTCAGTCTAACCTGTCCTAAAGGACTTTCAGAGAGGACCCTAAAGGTGTGCTTTCTCTGTTCTAAGTCCAATTAAGTTACAGTGAGGACCAACTATCACATATTCATACTCAGTCCAACTAGACCTCCAAACACATCATTTTTAACTATGTCATTTCCTCCACTGCCCCCGAACCCTCATGTTTATTTCACAATGCAAAGTGCACTCACTCCATCTCCAAGGATCTCCAATGTCTTAAGAGTCCTTAAAATGGCCAAAAGTGTCAAGTCTCTTCTGAGACTCAACATGATCTCTTAACCTTTACCTCCTGTGTAATCAAAGTGCTAGTTACATAGTCCTAATGTGCGGTGGTACCAAGCAATTATTTCTACTTCCAAAGGGAAGGTGTGGTGGATAGCAAGGAAAAGGCAGAACAGGGCAGGCCTGAGAGCCAGCAGGGAACCTACCAGTCCTTGCATTTCTGTAGCCAACATCTCAGGTTTGCGGTGACGTCATCCACACTTCAGCAGCTTTGGCTAACCCCTCCTTCTCCAGTTCTTCCATATGTAGCAATGTATATGTTCTTTGGGGCCAGCTCCAATCCGTGTTAAAACTCTCCATGGTGGATTTCCCATGGCCCCGTCATTTTCAAATTCCTGAGATCTTTACTGAAACATAAGACTCCCCTTCAAAACAGCTTCACACACACCATTTTCCTTTGGGGACACACTCAGGGAATCCAAACATGCCACCCACTCTCCAGTTTCAGTGGCTTTTCTTGAACCTTGGTGCAAACCTCCATGGCCCCATAATCCTTGTAGTTTGTATGCCTGCCAAACCAACACCTTTGTGGATGACTCCTGTCAAGGTCTGCTGTTGGGTTAAGATGTGGTCCTGCCCTCTTCTATGGCAGTTGTCCTGGCTGTTGTATGTGTTGGTGAACGAACCTCAAAAACACTTCCCTGACCAGTTGTGTCTGTGTCTTGTTGTCAAGAACCCCTTTCAGTGGTGCTCAGTTTAGCCTCTCACTTTTCAAATGAGTTGGGATTTTAGAAGTTAGGGTCCTTGGCAGGGGGATGGAGCCCCCGAGGTACCTTCTATATTGCCCCAGTGTAAAGTGCAAGGCTTCTCTCTACCCTCCTCGTCTACAGCTTCAACATGCTCAAACTCTTTCCTGACAACTTGCACATTCATCCTATCTTCTTGATTTAAATTATTACCTCAGAAAATGTGGTGAGCAATAGCCCTGTCAAAGGCTCCGTGTCATGCCGTCTTGAGTTTTCTCATCTCATTACTTTTGAATTCAGCTTCCCACAACTTTTAGGACACAGGCAGAAAAGAGTCAGATCCATTGCCAAAATATAACAGAATGGCTCGTAAGCCCAGTTCCCTATAGAATCCTTGTTCTCTTTTGAAGTGTTCTGAACACAGGCCTCTACTCTCCACATTTCTCTTGACATTCTGATCTTCTGAACTTTCATCAGAATGCCCACTAAGCTTTGAGGGTCTTATCCTAGGCTTCTCTAGCCTGCAGGCCTGCAAATGCCTTCCCGCAGATGAGTTGCAAATGCCTACAAACTGTGTGGCCAGATAGCGACAACAAGAACTCTACTACTGATACCGATTTTCTGAATTAATTACTTTTTATGTTGCTATGACCAAATACCTGACAAAAAGCAACCGAAGAAAGGGAAATTTCCTTTTGACTTATAGTTCAGAGGTGTTCAGCTCATCAAGGCAAAGACAGCATGACAGAGAGAGTCTGAAGCCACAGATCATATTTCATCCATGATCGGGAATCATATAGAGATGAATACTGATATTTACCCGTCTTCCACTGTTTTTCTTCTTCTTCTTTTTTTATTCATTGAATGACTGCAAGATCCACAGGATAGTGAGTACACTCAAACTGGATCATCTCTCCTTAGTTAAACCTCTTTGGAAACACCCTCAAAAACATGAGCACAGGTGTGTCTCTTAGGTGATTCCAACTTACTCATATTAACCACAGAGATTTACTATACCAAGCACTGGAAAAGTCTATAGGGAGTCACTCCTAGTTTCTGCTGTGAGTAGAGAGGAAGCTTGTTGTCTAAAGACGTCACAGCACCATCCCTAGCAATACACTTAATCATCTTGGGTCCCAGCTGGTGTGTCTGAGTCAGGCATAGATCCAAGTGCCTTATTCACTTTCTAGGGTCTCTATGGGAATCAACATGCAGCACTGTATGAAATGAAACCTCAGCCACTAAATAAGGGCAGTCTAGTGATGCTAGTATGGCAGCTATTCGGTCTTGGGGAGTATCTCTTCTGAAGGACCTTCCATTGATATCTCTCTCTCTCTCTCTCTCTCTCTCTCTCTCTCTCTCTCTCTCTCTCCTTGTCTCTGACTCACAGAGATGTTCAGGACAGGAGCCTTCTTGACCACAAGCCACAAATCTTTTCTACCCCATACCTAACCTTAGTTTCTCTGTTTTTGAAAACAAACCACACACACACACACACACACACACACACACACAGAGAGAGAGAGAGAGAGAGAGAGAGAGAGAGAGAGAGAGAGAGGAGAAACATATTAAAACACATCTTATACCTTCTGCTCAGAAATGGCACACACAAAGAGGTCTTAAGACATAGTGATTATAACTTTCCTCAAAAGCCTTGGTACCTGGGAATGCACACTAAGACAATAGGCTGACCATGTATTAGATGACTGTCACCTTTCTGCATTGCCCCCTTTGCTGGAGCTGAGTGGGTTGCCTTTTCAAACACCCTAAGAGTGAAGCAGCTAGTCTGGATTCAAGATCAACATCACACACCTTTCTTTTCTTTCCATAACTCTCTTTTCTTCCAATTTCCAGATATGTATGCAAAATAATCCTCTAAAACGGAGTTACTCAGAAAATCATCAACATAATGAATAAACTAGTCATTGTATGCCTGTGTGGGTGACTTTGGTTTCTCTTTATTTGTCTCCTGGACCCTATGTTATTCAAAACATGGGTTGTACCTCAGTCACATAGTTCACTGGATCAATGATGGTGATATGCATGGCTCTTGTTTCCTTCCTGGCAACAATGAGCAGAAAAAGGTGGACAAGGCATGGGAGATTAAGGAGCAGAGTTGTACCCTTTCTTAAGTGACACTCGGGCATCTGTGAGTAGACTTAGAGTAAACATTGGATGCCATTGGCTAGCATATTCCATCAGAACCTGAAAGTAGCCCATAATATTGCCTCCTGAAAAGGGAGAAAGTGGTGTGGAATGCTGTAGTCTAGGCTGGGGCCTCCAAATAAAGGAAAGATTGCCCTGAAAGAGGAATACACTTGATGTAAGCATTCAGTAGCTCTACCTGCTGGGACTAGAACCCAGTGTTTCATAGTCCCTTTGAGATGATGATATTAATTTAGCAACAATTGAGAGAATAATGACGGAGCTTTCCAGATGTCACAGTAAGACAAGGACTAAGTTAGCACTGCCAGCTTGTCCCAAGTCATCACGTGTCCTACTAGCCTCCATCTCCTGGGCCTTCTAAACTCCTCAGCTAGGTCTCTGAGTTTCCATCCCAGGATGGTCATCTCTAGAGCAAATGGAATTCTAGGTCAAGAGCTATGTGATCTCTCCTTGGAATGCCAATATGTCTGACACGTCTGATATTCTATATACTAGTCTGACACCACACTATGTGCATACATGTCCTTGTGCCCTAAGCTGTTAAAGTCTCCTACATCATCACCTGGTGCTCTCCATCTTGGCTACAGCCTCTTTTCCCATTGCCTAAAGCAAAGACTTCAACATGTCTTTCTGATGAGTCTGTTCATATCAGGATGAAATGAGTTCGAAGTAGGATTTTTCTCATCGCTCCAGGCTCCATCTGATGGTGGTCACCGGGATCTGACATTCTCATTTCTCCTTTTGGGGGAAGAAGGAGTTTTCTCTCGTCTCTGAAAGAGGGAGTGACAGGCAAGTCACAGCAACCGGGGTTGGAAGACAGACTGTGGTTTCTCATCATTAGAAAAATTAAAGTATACAGACAGAAATGTGGTTTTGCTTCCTAACTGTATCCTGTCAACTAAATATTTCATTTAGGCCTAATGCCTGAGCCAAATGAGAATCCCGAGCAAAACTGCGCTATTAGAATACACTTAATTATTGATTCAGCCAGGCAAAAAATAAAAAATAAAAAAAACGGGTGGTACTCTAATTCCTCTTATCAAGCATCTCGAGTGCTAATATGCACTCGAACAGCTGCTATTATCCTGGGGAGCCCACTGTCTTCAGCTGCAAAATGTACAACTTCACACCAGTCACATGGAGAAGACAGACTGAAGACAATGGTAGAGATACATCCTCTTCCTCCAGCTCAGAGAAGGCTGAACAGAAGCCTGGAGGCTGGTGACAAGATTAGGGCATTGTCCTCAGTTTTCTTTCTAATTTTCTTCCTGCTTATAGGAGGAAAAGAGCATGGGACCCTGTGATTGGTGTATTGGTGTCAGGTCTGAAAATTTTGGATACTCGCGAACCATCATTCTTGTGCACTTTTGCATATCTGCACTAGTTTTCCATAATAAAGGTGATGACTGAGACACCATAGAGGGCTCTAGAGGTTCTCTGAGGCGTCTACTTCTCATTCACACAGCTATTAAGGTTATAAAGACTGAAAAGACACGGTGAGGGGCCATGTAGCATTAGTGGGACTGACAGAATTAAGACTCAAGTCTTATGTCTAAATTATTTTGGGGTGGAAAGAAAAAGTACAGGAGTTCAGAGGTAGGGGAGGGTTGGTTACCCCTGCGTGTGTGGTAGGGAGATGTTGTTGTGTGGTAGGGAGATGTTGTGTAATTATATGATAGGTCTATAGCAAGACAACATTGGAATTTCAGCCTCAAAAGTGCCAGGAGTGGGATACCCAGGAGTGGGATACCCAGGAGTGGGATACCCAGGAGTGGGATACCCAGGAGTGGGATACCCAGGAGTGGGATACCCAGGAGTGGGATACCTCCCCATGAATTGTTGAGCAGGAGTGTTCCAGAGATCCTCCTAACAGTACAAGCTACTACCATTGCTCTTCATTATCCATCCAGAACTTGATGCTAAGACTTACTGCTGAAGACAGCACACACTTTGGCCAGAAGACTTGAAGAAGCTGGGAAGCTTCTTCCCTACTGGCTAGATTTCAGAGTACATAATGTTACACAATAACAACTACTGTGGCAAGATACACTCATAAATGAACTAGTAGCATATTTAGGGGTAACCAACTGCTTTCTGATTGGATTTAAGGCCTACTATAAGTCTGGTGCTGTAAATCTGACTAAGAACCCATAGCCTGTGAGTTCATAGTCCTGCTACGATTATTTTGCTGAATAATATCAAACTGCCCTCTAAACCCATATCTCTGTATCCCAGATTAGCACAGCCCCCAGGCTTTGTCAGAGAAACTTCTTCATGCACTGGATGATGGTTAATGGTAAAGACTCAGAACTGGTAAAGTGTAGAGATATCGATGGAATGCTCATCCATAAGTGGGACATTTATATCACCCTCCCCCAGGGCTCAAGGAATATGCACACAAGAGAGACAAAAGAATGGAAGAGTCAGAGGTTGTGAATCATCATCACGAAACACTGTCTTCTGGACATGAGAAGATTGCTGCATTCGTGAACTCACAGCAGATGTGGTTGTTTGTAGAATACCTGTGTAAGATGAAGCCAGAAATCATGGAGGAAGGCTGTGAAAAGGGACAGGTTCAGAGGTCCCCATCCCTAGTTCGGGAGCTATTGACCATTGCTTGTTGCTGGGGGCAAGATAGTCAGTTTTCTTTAGGGATGAAGGTCCCTTGTAGTTGAACTAAATTCATTGAGTGGCCCCATAGCCAAGAGTATAAGGACAGTATACATTGGACTCCATAGGATACACACACACACACACACACACACACACACACACACACACACACAAATATATATGCATGTATAAATGAGCTGAAGTTAGGATGGGGTAGGATGGAGCAAAATACATTGTATTCATGTAAGAAATTCTCAAAGAATATTAAAGATTAAAATATTATATTCAAATGCATTCAAAATGTAATCTCATTGCACAAATATTTTTATCTACATTTTATGATTTCCCCATTCACATGTTAGATGCTATCACTATATTTAATCTGTAATTCATGTGCCCATCACTCTAATTAACAGGCTATTACTGCACTTCTTTTATCATTTGCTCTTTAGTTCAATCCATCTTTTCTTCCATTACTCATTCATGCTTTTATTATCTGTCCATTTCCATCCATCCATCCATCCATCCATCCATCCATCCATCCATGCATCCATCCAGTCATTGAGTTCCAAGACTGTATAAGATCCATAAAGGTAAAGTCCTCCAGTCAACATATCAGATGAAGGACAATCTTTCTACTCCAAGGTAAGGCACTGCCTCTGGGTCACCTCCCAGAATCAAAGTGTGGAACTTTATGACTAACACGTGCTTTGTGGGACATTATGACCAAAGCCAAGAAAGTTAAAACGTCGTTAGAAGAGAGAGGAGACAGAATTAACAAGTTGAAGGAGCCTTCATAGGCCATGGTGTCCTTCTTGTCCCCACCTCTCTAAAGGTGGACCTGCTACTAAATCTTAAAAGTAATCTCCAAAAGTAATTTCTTTAATGGTCTCACAAATGATGCCGATTCATGGCTGTTGTATCTCGCTCTTTCCTCTGAATCAAAGTATCCCCTGCTAGAGGGAGAAAGGAAGCTAGTAAAACTCTTTGGGGAAGCTGTAGGCAAGCCCATCCCAGTAGGGCAATGCAGCTGATATCTGAGTATCCACTCATACGTGAGCTATCCCTCACCCGCGTGACTTCAAGTAACCCCAATAAAGTCATTGGTTCACCAAGCTGAACTTGGCCAAAATTGTTCTTTTCTTTTCATTCCTTTTCTTCTCTTTCTTTTCTTTCTTTAGTCTGGCTTGAATAGATACTGGTTCGCTTTTTCTCAGGAAAGGTCATGCAGTTCTTTCTCTCTCTCATGAGTCAACTATGCTAGTTTGCTCAGAGTTGCAGATCTTTCACAATAGGGATGCAGTGGGTTGGTCATCCTATTTCCTCTGACTCTACAACTCCTCCAGTCTGGGTTCTAACTTCCTTCTGTTTATACAACTGTTTCTTAGTTCAAGGCCTGAAGCCATTGCAAAGATTCACCTAGATATTTTTCTCTGTTTAAGAGTTCATGGCAATCAGAGTCACGATCAGATAACGTGGCTGTGCACAGAAAGGCTATCAATCGTTTATTGCTTAGGTACTCCACCTTTGACTCTCCTAATACTCGAAGCTCCATATATTAGTTGCTTTTCTTCTCAACATGTCTAAATAGCCAACAGAAGCAAGTCAACACAGTGTATTAGGATTCTGCAGAAGAACAGACAGATAGGTGGAATATATGGTAAAAGAAGATTTATTTATTAGATTAGCTTGCACAATATGGTCAGAGTGGTTCCACAATATCTCATGCCAAAGGAGCTTAGAACCCAGTAACTAACTGCTTACTTTACTCCATGAGCCCGAGGCCTCAGCAGCTCGACACAAAGAATTGGAGAATTTCTGGGGATCTGCTAGTCCTAAGTCAACTTTGGAAGTCAGAAACGAATTCTGATATCACCAAAGGAATCAGCTGCAGCAGCAACAGGGTAGATGAACTCAATGGTAAGAGTGAAAGTCAAGCCAGCCAGAAGTAAAAGATTTCTCCTCTCATGTCCTTTATATGGGCTGCTACAAGAAGATGCCACAGTGTTTAGGATGGGTTGCCTCATGCCCATTAAGTCAATCAAGATAAACACCCACAGACATGCCCATGGGCCAAACTGATTTAGACAAGCCGTATGGAGACTCTCCTTAGGTGGGTCTAGGCTGTTTCTAGTTGACAATTAACCAACCATCACCAGAAGTGAGAATTTATTTTGGTTCCTAGCTGAAGAAGGGACACAGAAAATACCCTAGCAGGTGTGTGGCACCTGCTACATAGCATCCCCATCAAGAAGGAGGAAGAGATGAGTGTTGTGTTCCGCCTACCTCCTGATTTTTATCCATTCCAGAATCCCAACTCATGGGCTGGTACTGCCCACATTTAAGGTGGGTCATCTATTCTCAGTTAAGCCCCTCTGAAAACACCATTATAAAGGCACCCAGAGGTGTGTTTCTTGATGACTTCAATTCGGACATGTTGACAGGGTTGGGCTGAGCCCAGAGTAATATCCTACTTGCTGTGTCTTTCGTATATAGAAAGTTCTTCATCCAGCTATCCTGTCGTCTGCTTGCTCTTTCCTCAGAAGTGATGAGGCAGAGCCTTCTGACTAGTACTGATCCTCTTAAAACATGAAGCCAATGTCTAAAATCTCTCTAGCTTTGCTCTTTTTTTTTTCTTAGTGTATGTCCTTTGCTTGCTCTGTCCTCCAAGGCACCATTTCCTGTTTTATTCCTGTATTATTCTTTGCTTTTTCTTCCATTATTCTTCAAGCACAGAACCCAGACAGGACATGGTGTCTGAAGGGACACCAGCCGCACATATTATCCATGTCTGCTTTGAAGAGTGTTGTGGTTATGTGAGCCCAAGAGGTCCTTTGGCCAGGTGCTGACAAGCTTTGTCGCAAGGCCTGTGAACAAGGGATGAGGCCTGGGGGAGGTCACAGAGGCAGCATTCTGTCTTTCAGAAGAAATCACATACACCAGCTCTTTGGCAATCCCCACTTTCTGTCCCTTACGGGGTCTGTGATCACTGGCTCTGCCTCGACGATCACCTTGGCTGTTCTGGGAAGCACTGTAGCTTCTTAGTATGCTCATGTAAAGGGAAATGTCCACAGAGGCCTGAGGGATACACAAAGCAACTGGCAGTTCGTGGTGTGAAAGAAAACAACATTGGCGAGTCAGAGGATGGAAAATAGGAAATCAATGGCATGTGAAGCCTGGGCAGAGCAATTAGGACCAGGGGACTGGATCTTGCCCATGGCTGGTTGCTTAGTAGGAATTATGGCCAGGATTGCTTCTTCTCCTGGAAGTTCCTGAGCCTTCTGTCATTTCCAGACCATGAGTGTAATGCAGGGGGAAAAATGAAGGCTATTAGAGTGGGGTTGGTTAGATGTTGCACCCACATGCACACACGTGTGCGCACACTCCCACATACACGCGCGTGTGTGCATGCACAATGACTGAATATATTTTTGCCTCCCTGTGCCCATGCCTTTGTAGTGTGATTTTTTTTCTTTCTCCTAACTTGAAGGGGAATCTGTTTCTCAAAACCTTAAATCTGAACAGATATTTTAAAACTCATTTAAGCCAACAACAAAATGCAACAGAACCAGTCATGAATCAGTTCCAAGTCTAAAAGTTAAGAGCTTGTGTGCTTTGCTGTCTCCAGGAGAAGGTGTTTTTGTGTGGAAAGCGTGTTGGATGATGGGAAATATATGGCTCCATTATTCTGTTACCACAGAATTGCCACAGCCAATCATAAGGTGTGGGTGTGAGGCATCCCGAAACAGTTAACCCACAGCCTAGCCACTAGATGACTACAGTCACATTACGGAACCCAACAAAGTTGGCCACGCACAACCCACATCTCTAGAACCTCCCATCAGACTAGTGAGTAATTTCAATACTTTTTGAAGTCATTGGGTTTGGAATAGTTCACTGTGTGGCAGTAGTTAAATGAGACACAGAAAGAAAGGGTCAGGGGAAGACATATTGTATGCTAGACATCAAGACTGTTAGGATTAATCTAGGCTTCTCTGTAATCTGAGTTTGTCTCTTTCTCCCCTTCCCCAAATATATACCAAGCACATTACATCTTACTGAGGCTTCTGTCCAGTGTGAACTCTTGTCCTGGCCTCTGTGGCTTCCTCTTTCAGGGATGTTGTCTCATTCCTCCTCTTCTTTTGCCTGGTTAATTCTTACCTTGTCACTCTGCTTAGCTGTCACTTCTGCTGTGTCTCATCTCTGTTCCTTAGTTATCTTTTATTCTATCTTTCCGTTGCTTACTGTGTTATTTTTACAACCCTCTGCCCCTCATCATGGGCACAGATATCCTCAAAGCCACTTGGTGATTCTCATGAGAATTCAGGAACGAAATGAAGCTACTTACTGTGGGTAGAGGTGTGTGTGTGTTTGGGTGTGTACGTGAGTGTGCCACATGTGTGTGCATTTGCATGTGAGTGTGTCTGAATGTGTATATCTGTACGGGTATGATAGTGGGAGTATTTGTCTGTATGAATGTATGTGTGTTTGTATGTGTTGGGGGACTTTTCCTACATAGATACTATTCTCTTGCTCTCTCCTCCTTTCCCTCCGCCATCTTATGAACAGCCCCTCACCCTCCCGGCAACTGCAGGGTTATCACTGCAGTCTCCACGGAGAAGTGGAATGAAAGCCTGATGTTTCTCTTTGTTGTTCTGTCCAAGAGTTTCCACAAAACCACCGCCAAAGTCTATTTGTGAAATATTTTTGCAAGGCAGAGGAGGAACATATGACGGAAAACTTAATGAGAGCAGTGACTTGTTGTTAGAAGTCCTTTGGATGCCCCAGCACTATGACCCTCTCTAAGGTTTCCCTCTTCACAGTAATAGATTGTCTCTCTTTATCCTGATAAACAATTTTTTTCTTTGCTACTGTTGGTGCTTTCTTGACTCTTCCTACTGGGGCTACTTCATTGAACCAAAAACCTCGTGCCTATAATGCAGAGTTACTCCTTGGTTTTCCATCCCTTTGGCAGGGCAGGGCTGATGCATCCTTTCACCATACAGAGCATCATCCAAGTATATCACTAAAGAGACTACAGGAGCTCTGCTCTTAGCTTCAGCCTGAGTAATTTCTTTTCTGCCCACATATCATTTTTGCCTGCTTCCTGATCTATCTGTTCCTTCCATAGAACAACTTAAGAGCTGTTTCTACCTTGGAAACATGAAAGTGCTCTTGGGCTGAGCAGAGACAAAGAACACGTCCTCAATGCATATTTACTATCTAACTGATGCCAAAGTCAATGTATGAAGGAGGCCATATGGGCTCGTCGTAAAGCTGGAATAAAGACTGGACTGGACTTACAAGGAAGGGCACACTTTGATGAAGGAGTCCTCAGAGAATGTTAAGAGTATGAAAACCGAGTCAGAGTGGGTTGGAGGCCTGTTACAGAGATGAGGAGAAAGCTCAGTTTGAAATTAGGCAGTCAAAGGTCATAGCTGAATAGCCTACAAGGAAGTAGGAAGTAAAGGAAGGCATGAAGATGGGACGTTGTGACAGGCATGACGACCTTGGAGGTCTCTTTGCCTTGTAGTGCATGGCTGAGTCGGGAGGATAATGAAGTCAGGCCAGGGAAGGTTGTTTCCCACCTCAAGTTGATCCAGCCACGTCAGAACTACCCTCCTCATTTGGACATCTGTATGCTTGCATGCAGACAGGACTGTGGACCGTCTGCATCAGGCTTTCAGATCAAGCGAGACACTGCTGGCAACTTCACGAGGCAGAAGTCACCCACTAAAATGCTTTAAGGACTGAGTTCTGGAGGGAGACTGTTTCAACTGCTCATTTCACCTCTTAGTAGCCGAGAGAGTTTAGGATGAAGAAATTCAAGGCCCCATACTTCCCTTAACTCCAACACCAGGAGAGTACCTCATGTATAAGCTTGCTAGGAGCCTCCGTAAAATAAAATGCCCTGAGGTAGGTACTTAGAACTTGTCTCTGACATTCAGTAGATTAGATCACTTAACTGTGGCAATAATTAACAAATACTTTCCAGCCACCGTGGTGTGTCTTATGCTTTACTAAGTTAATTGGACACAAGAAATTGAACTGTGCTTACAGGTGCTGTGGGAAGAGACACCTTAATGTGATACCCTGTACACACTGTCTGAGGTCAGGGAGTGTCAAGCAGGGAGGGTTTCTTCTAAGTACTCCACAAAGGTTCTAAAAATGATCTCTTTCTACTGAGCCAACTCCTGACTCCAAGCAGGAATAAGAAAATGACAATTCTTTCTGGGAGAGTGAGTCAGCTATGGGGTGCCTACACGGCCACCTCCCAGGTTCTCCTATGAGATTTCCCCACTGCCCAAAACTCGATGAGGTCTGACCTTGCAAGATGGGATGAGTTCTCAGCCCAGAGCCATATGACTGCAGCGGAGGACGGGCCCATTCATAACGCAGGCACCGACAAACCCTTTAGCGACATCGCTGAGGGCGGGCTATTACTTACAATGTAGTTAGTGTCGCTTAACCAGAATGGATGGGGTGCCGTATTTGAGAGAAGAGCCCTAAGTCTGATGGAGAGGAGAATAAGTTACAGAAATAGTAGGCTTGTCTGGAGAAGCAGGGGACAGGGGCACAGGTTACGACTGAAGACAGGTCATACCTACTCAATTCAATTGTTCTCTCCTTTTAGTAAGTGTTGAAGATTAAAATGTCTAAGGAAGAATCAGATGGGGGATTAAATCAGTGTTCAGAGAAAAACTAGACAGGACTGCAACGAAAATAAGAATTCCGAGGGAGAAAGAGCAGCAGGGGTTAGGGACTGTGAAAAACATGGCCATGGGGAGGGGCACTAAAAACTCTACCAGAATCCTAAGGCTTGATGCCCTCACAGATAGTCTAGTTTTGCCGCCTTAAAGGTTTGCTCTTCAGTCTTCAAAGTTCAGAAAACTTTTCCTCAAAACCGTCAAAGACAGCCCTGGCTGACTGCACTGGCTCTCTTGACAAGTTACCAAGTCTCACTGTGATTTCTTTCTCTTTATGGAATCTTTTACTTGTGAGGATTACCCAGAAAGATGTCGGCAGATGCATTCGCTAACCACTTCATACCATACCTGCATTCCCTTAGTCAATTCCTCAGGGTCCATCAGTCTTGCTAAAGGATAAGAAAATAGGTCTGAAAGCTGCTCCTTAGAAACACTAAATGGCATGCATTTGAGAGGGCGGCCCACTGAGGCCCAGACTACCAGCCCCTAGTTCAGACCCTAGTTCCCTAGTAAAGTCTTTCATGACCTTCCAGACACACATTGCTTTCTCCTTCCTGGTAGTGGAATAGAGTCGCTTAGCTGAAGATTATATCGGCTTAGAGGAGACAAATGGGCTTGCAAAGTCTAAAACTTTTGAGCCACGTGACCTTAACTCTCAGGCCCCTGATTCTTGCTTTAAAGTTGACTGACCACAGTGCCGATTTCACAGTGTGGTAGAGATTATTAGCACCTAGCTCTGTACACATTCAGTAAAGACTATGCCCTTCATTCTTTCTCTGCTCCTTTTCCAGAATCATGAGTAAGAAGAGTAGTCTGTATGGGACTCATGAGATTGAATATCCTGTTCTAATATAACCACTAAATGGCAAGCTGGCTTTAGGTGAGTCATTTCAACGTAAGCTCTCAGTGTTTTAATCTATAAAAGGTGAGATGGACATTTTCCAGAATTTTTTTGAGATGCTGAGAGGTAAGATATTAAACCAGGGAGAGCTGGAAGATGTTACGTAGGATCAGCCTTTTACCATGACATGGCATGGAACTTTCATGGTTGGCAAACAGTGCTCTAAAGACAGTGCTTTTATTTATTTATCTTCTTTTGCTGGTAGACACAAAAATGGGGTTTAAAGTTTAATAATGGAAAATGACTTAACAAATATCATGGAGTTTAACATGCCTTTGACTGTTACTGTGTGTTTTCCTATGACACAGTAGTGAGCCAGACAAAGGTGACGCCATGCCGTTAAGTATATAGTCTTGAGACTTAGAAAGATGACACATTGACTTTCTGAGACTTCCAACTGTTGAGGAATCCATCTTTTTAGATTAATACTCACCACTGTCCCCAAACATGAACAACACACACACACATACACACACACACACACACACACACACACACACATCACACCCCAGAGACAGAGAGGCAGAGAGACACACAAAGAGAACATTCACAGTTCCTGTTTTCTTCAACCTATCATCAATGACATATATGACTGTGGCAAGTACCATGTTCTCCTTCACTTTCCTCATCCCTGGAGTCAGATAGGCAAGCAAAGCGCACACAATTCCACAGTCATCCACTAGGTGTTGAAACAAATATGGACTGCCTCCTCTTTCTGCTTTCTCAATTCACGTAGGGCACATAGGGCCCGCCCTCATTCAGTGTTGCCTCTGTATTCTCACCTAGGGATGTAGAAGACTTCACATTCATCAGGTAGATGGGAAGAAAGAAAATTATTAAGCTCCTTGACTTGGAGTTATTGCATACCACTGTCTCTCATAGTTTGTTAACAATGCCACTGGAATGGCTCCAAGAGAGGCCCAGAATCTATAGTCACCACTGGACAGCTGTTAACATCATCAGATCTGCAGCACAGAGACTGGCTAGCTCTGCCATTGAAATTTCAATGCCAATTTCATGTAGTTAAGAGTAACATTCATTGGAAGGTGACATGGGAAGTCCTTCTTTGGAATGTAGGGATGTCTTCCCAGCCCCTTGCCATAAAGAGTTTATCTTTCTCCCCACATTGTGGGACGCAACAGAAACTGAGAAGAAAAATATCTGGACCAGCAGAGTCTGAGAGCCAAGACTGAGCCAAGAAATGCTTTCAATCTGGCTTCTGTGATACCCATGAAGGATAGAAACCCCTGACCAGGGAAGAACTAGAGGACAAGAAATACTTGAAAGATGAGTGGAGACGTAAATGAAAGAAAATTGGAGTGTTCACAAACAGCTCGTGCTCTTGCACAGCAGGAGAGACAAACAGAAGCTACGCTCTGTTTCCCTTTTCTTCGTTTCATGTCTCTTCCTTTTCTATGAGTTTGGGCAGATCAGTTGAACCTGCCACAAATCCATTATTTAAATGTCTGTAGAGCCCACTTCTTTTGAGCTACACATAGGTGATGCTCAGAACATACCAGGAGTGTGGGCTAAGCACTAGCTAACTCGAAATAACAAAATCAGAGAACTAGCCACCAACAGACCATGTCATACTTGAACAGTATAAAGCCTGTTCTCTCCATGTTGGCTGCCTCAAAGCTCTAACTAGAGGAATGCTCCAAAAGCCATGCGGGTTTCTCATCTCCATGTTCTGACCGCTCTGTTCTTGAGGCTCATTGTTATTTCAGATGTGGTCCTGGAAATGAGTGCAATTATCCTCATGTGTCTGGACAGTTGGGTGCACAATAGGTTGGGATTATTAACTCTCTTATTCAGGACACTACATTTCTATTAATGTTACATTAGCTTTGTTGAAAGTCATGTACCATGCTATTACATAATGAGCTTACAGTCAACTAATCCCCTATGGTTTTGTTTTACATGAATTTCTGGAAAAACCAAGATTTCTCCCCACTCTGTATTTACACAATTAATTTTGGATGGGAGAGGTGGGACCTTCAGTGTACCTCAGGTAAATTTCATCTTGAATATTCTGTTCCATCCTCTAGTCTGTCTTTTGAATCTAGATTTTATCACCCAGAGTTATTAGCTGTCCGCCCAGCTGGGTGCCATCTGCAACTTTGATAAGCAAGCTTCTGTGTGATTTAGGCAGTCATTTGTGATGGTCAAGTTTCAACTGTTTTGCATGACTATTGTTAAAATGAGATTGTATCCCTTTGCATATATTAGCCAATGAAAAGAAAATTAGTAGACCAGTCAATTTATGGATGAGCTACTGCCTACCCACAAGGTGACATGCAAAAAAAAAAAATCACCTTGCCTCTATTTCACATTGCTCTTTCTCCAGAGAGAGGTACTGGAAAATGAAGACAATGCTTTCTGGTACTGATTAAATATTTTCCTCTTGTTGGAAGTCTAATAGATGTCTAATAGACATAGTAACCCTCAAATCTCCAGTGCAAAATGTCTCTTTTCCCTTGAAATCCATTCTTCCTTTAATCTGCTTCATCTCAGAACCTGACAATTGCATTCTTACAGCTGCTCTGTCTGTAAAACCTTGGTGTCATTGTCAAGACTTATTTTCCCTTCACACCCCAAATTCCAGTTATCAACAAATTGTTTTGCCTCAAGCTACAGAAAATATCCAAGACATAGTTCTGGGTATAGTTCATCATTCCAACCGCCGGCACCCTGAGCTGAGCTGCCACCATCATTGGCCTGGACTGGTGCCATAGCCTCTTCAGTTCTCCTGGGTCCCACCATTGTCCAACTACAGTCTGTCCTTCTCTGGGGCAGCATAAGTCATCTTTTAGGAATCTAAGTCAGATCACATGTCCCTTCTGCTTGAAACACCCCTATAGTTCTAAGTTTGCTCAGAAGAAATAACTTATTACAGTCAAAACCATCTTGGAGAACTAGGTTCCTCAGTCTACCAACCTCTCTGGATGTTTTTCCTTGCTCACTGACATCAGGCATAGTTCTTGTTGCCCATGAAACATGCTAGAAAAGACTTTCGGATCATTTATTCTGCTGGATGGCTCTCTTCCTGCTCAAATATATCTTACATTCCCTGACCAACCTTAGGGGATTTATTGACCCTTCTGCTTCTTATGTTTCCGACCAAACTTAGGACACTCTCTTGACCATCCATACAGAACACTACACCCCTTTCCACATCCTCGTCTTTTCCTCTCCTTATTCTATTTTTTTTCTCCATAACATTATGTGTTACCTAGCATATGTCAACTCCTGGTTTATGGCATGTGTCTTCCCATTAGATACAAACAAGGGTTTCCTTTGCTCAGTTCTTCTGTCCTGTACCGAGAATATGCCATGCACATAGGTAGCCAGCTCCCTGTAAATATCTGTGAAGTGATTAAGCCAGTGGCTCTAGGTTAGCCCTCAGACTTCCAAGTATCTTCCTGGTCTAAGTTTCTACAGCTGTCCTATGACCTAATATTTGTTCGATAGAATTCAAACGTATTTCTCTCAACACTAGGGAACCCTTCCTTCTAGTGAAGATATACAGGAATCAAATAAATACGTTCAACCAGAAAAGGTTCCCTTTTGATTATATTAATGAGTTACATTAAAGTGAGCTCTTCTGGCTAAAAAGAGAGCAGAAAAATTATTTGAAGAGCCCCAGTTTCTATGTCTGCTCCAAAGTCCTTCTCATGGAGGAAGTTTAAAAAAAAACAAACATAAAAGTAAAATGTACATTGATCACTTGAACTCCTGTTCAAGTTGCCAGAATTCATTGTTAACTAAGAATAACTGCGTATAATGCATCTTCATTTATGAGAGTTTTTTTTTTTTTTCCCGAAAGGGGAAGCAAGTATCTTTTAAACCTTGTTTGAGCTCTGCTCTCACTTCCTCCTGCCTTCTCTCTCCCAGTAGTGACCTGGGAGATGGGTTACAAGCTCACTGATGGTCTTGTTTCAAGAAGATAGAAACACCTGGAGCAATCACAACATCTGGAGAAAACGGAGCTGTAGATTTTAATGGAAGATGTACCTGGCTTTTTTTTTTTTAAGTCATTCAACCCATTGCTAAAATAGAAGGACATCCAGTCTCCCAGATGAAACACAGACTCAATTAGAAATTGTGCTGAAATTCGAAATTACAACCATTTCTCCCCCTAAACGACAGGATTACATGGCGTCGCTGAGGAAACTGACAGGTAATTTGAGAAACTAAGGTTCCTCGGACTCTGTAGTTAATGGAGAATTTAGCACCAATTCCTGTGTAATTTGCACTTCTGAGAAGCAGAATTATTATAAAGTCAGACATCTCCAGCACTTTCAACTCTTGGATCTGCCAGGCTTTAAGATGACCAGGAACGTAGAAGGACTAGGGTCAGAGGTCACCATTTCAATATCTGAGGCTGCCTGGTTTCCCCAAACTGGCATTTGAACTGAAGAGTTGGAAATTGGAGGTGACATTCAGAAGTCTCTGAAAATTATAACCCCGACTTCCTCCTGGAGACGCTTATCTGAATCCTAGCTTACCCTTTGATGGGGTTACTGAAAAGGCACTCTGCTCCGTGCTCTTGAAAGATAACAGACAGCGCCAGTGAGTCCCCGGTGTATCCCTTGGGGAAAAACAGTAGCAGTTGTAACAAGCGGGGACACTAATTAAAGGTCTCGGCAACTTTGTGAGGATGAGGGAGTCTGCCCCTGATGTCTCTTCTCTCTGGGCTTCTCACCGGAGAGATGGCCTGAGCCACGGGGCTCTTTAATAAGTGCTCCTCAACGCTGCTGCCCCAGGAAGCAACATTTGTGCTAGAAGAGGTCACTCCTGGAGACCATGGCTCCCCTGCTCCTAAACTGGCTATTCAATTTGTCTTCCTGCCCAAAAGGGATGGATGAGAGAAAATGAGAAAGAGACACCAAAGCCTCCGCTTCTTTCCCAGGTATCTGCCAGGGCATGGCAGTCCCGCAGCAGGCTCTGTAGCCAGGGACTGTAGTCAGTACCACTGGCTTTTTTGACATGCAATGGCAAGGACTACTGAACCCATGCTGGCCTCTTTCTGAAGTCCATTCTACTCAGGGGCTCAGATACTTTTTTTTCTTTTCTTTTCTTTTCCTTTCTTTTCTTTTCTTTTCTTCTCTTTTTTTTTCTTTGACTTTTCTGCTTCTGTTTACCTGACTCCTTAAATATACACAGATCCAGAACTTTCAGACAAGGCCCACAAACACAAGAATTGCTTCTCAAACTCCTTTCCTTGCCAGTGGCCCGGTGCATGAAGGTGCCCAATCAGTACTGTTTATTAGATAGAGGTGTGTGTCTTGTGAGCTTGCTTTCTAACATTTGGCCTAGAAAGTAGATGCCGCAGGGTCCACAGTCCTGCTTCCTCTGCCTCCTGCTGGCTGTGTGACATTAAACAAATTAGTTCGCCCCTGTAACCTCACCCTCTTTACCTGTCACGAGAAGAAAAAAAAATTAAAAATGACTAGCACAGATGTAAAGGTCAAAGGATTAATACTTTGGGTTATTGGTCAAAATTACAATTTCTTTCTTTAAGTACGTCGGATTTAGGCGAGACTTTTTTGAATAGTGCTAGGGCCATTAAAAAAACCAATAATACAAGGGGTCTGGTGAGATGGCGCAAGGAGTAAAGCCACCGAGTCCAGGGACCAGAGTTTGAGCCCCGTGATCCACATGATGGAAGGAGAGAACTGATACCCACCAATTGTTCTCTGATCTCTGCATTTTCTCTCAGGTGTATGTCTCACACACACACACACACACACACACACGCACACGCACACGCACGCGCACGCGCACGCGCACGTGCACACGCACACGCATACACACAGAGGGCTGGGGAGATATCTCAGTTATTAGTGATTGATGCATAAGCAGAGGACCTGAACTAAGTCCTCATCAACCATTGAAAAGTTAGAAATAAAAGCATGTTTGAGAGGAGTCAGGCAGGTCTTGGAGCTCTCTGGCCAACCAGACTAGCTGAATTAGTGAGCCCAGATTCCTGTGACAGGCTCTTTTTGAAAAAGCAAGGTGGATGACTCTGAAGGAATGACACTTGAGTTTGTCCACCGTTCTCCTCGTGTACCAGCACACATGCATATGAACATCCATCCATATATGTTTTACTGGCTGGTTTTGTGTCAACTTGACACAGCTGGAAGTTATCACAGAGAAAGGAGCTTCAGTTGAGGAAATGCCTCCATGAGATCCAGCTGGAAGGCATTTTCTCAATTAGTGATCAAGGGGGAAGGGCCTATTGTGGGTGGTGCCATCCCTGGGCTGGTATTCATGGATTCTATAAGAAAGCAAGCTAAGTGAGCCAGGGGAAGCAAGCCAGTAAGTAACATTCCTCCATAGCCTCTGCATCAGCTCTTGCTTCCTGACCTGCAGGAGTTCCAGTCCTGACTTCCTTTGATGATGAATAGCAATGTGGAAGTGTGAGCTGGATAAATCTTTTCCTCTCCAACTTGCTTCTTGGTCACGATGTTTTGTGCAGGAATAGAAGCCCTGACTAAGACACATGTACTCATACCCATACCATACACCCCCATATGTGTGTGTATGTGTTCTTGAAATTCATTCAATGTTCAATAGGTATGCCATGAATACTGTGTACAGAATACATTACCTGCAGTAAATTAAAGAATGAGTCTAAACCATGACTCTTATCCTTCAGACTTACACTAAAGTGAGTGTTAAGTGAAGTATAAGACTAGCAAGTGAAACTGAACACTCTTTAAATCCAGGCAGTAAGAGATTATCGCATAGCTTTGTGTCAATCCCGTAGTTTCATGAATTCTTCAAAGATGTAACCATAGGATCTTAAATATGCCAGAGAAGCCACAAAAGTCCATTCTGCTCCTTATCAAATAAATCCACATGATGCATAACTGATTATTCTATTTTAAAACAAGCAGTGGCTTTGTAAAGAAGTGAGGACAGCTTCATTAGCTACACCTAGAGCCTTTACATGAAAGATGGTTTTAGGAGCCTGACAATCAGAGACTCCAGGCCATTGGACAGCTGAAGTAATACCCTCAAAAGCAAGCGTGAATCAAACCCCTGGGAGTCAGGAAGCATCTACAGTAGATGAACCATCAGGACTGTGATTCTGGAGGGCTCAGCTGATAAGGACCAGAACCTTGTTCGACAGCAGAAGGGACTGCTGCCTCCCAGGAACATTCTGAAGCAAAGACTTCTTGGAACTGAGAGCCCACGTCAAGCAGTAAACAGTCACTGGCTTTGCAAACAGTGCGTTCACTCACAGACCGAAGAGTAATCTTCTTATGTGCACAGTGTGGAAAGGACAGCTGGTCCCAGGACAGTCTTTTCAGCCACAGTTGCACACACAGAAAAAAAGTTATTGTATGATCACTATTCTCTAAAATAAATGACAGATAACTACAAATCTGGACAGCTCACACACAGGTGCTCTCTCTTCATAAAGGTCCTTGTAGAGTATAAAACTTTAATATCCCGGGTCTTAGGTACATTAGGAAAATCTGTAAATGATGTTTTTAAAAAGATGTGCTGGAGTTCATGGGAATTCTTGCATTCATCCACACTGTATACATTCTTATGTCTCTCTTATGTGTGTGTGCATGTAGAGGCCTGAGGTTGATGTCACATGTCTTCCTCTATCATCCACTACCTTATTTTTTGAGACAGGGTCTTCCCATTGATATGGCTAGTGGGGCTGGCCAGAGAACTCCCCCACAGTACAGGCATGTGGCCCCATGTTTGGTCTTTATGTAAGTACTGGGGATATAAACCCAAAGCCTCAGACTTGTGCCCCAGCACTTTACCCACTCCTCAATTCCCACTTTAATGTCTTTCTGAATAGAATTATTCTTTTATTCCCTGATATTTCCCGCTAGGGTGTCTGGAGCTAGTTGCTAGCAGCAGTTAATTTTCCAGAGTTGTCCCTAAATATTTCTAAAATAGCAAGACCGGTAATGTAAGACTTAATCATGTCACTGAGAAATAGCAGTTGACTGGATTGACTGTTTAGCTCCCATTCAGTAGAAGCTTAGCTTTAGACACAAAAAATGGTGCCTGTTGTGTCAATTGATATGGACTCACTCAGTGCCTAAAACAGTGTTTGCCATAAAGTAGGCACCTGACAAATACTTATTAGTGGGTGGGTGATAAGCTCGTTGTCTGAGTGGATTGCTTTCAAGTTGCTGTTACCAAGTAAGGCAGCCTCTGTACTAGTTGAGCTGGAATATGTATTATCTATGCAAGGAAAGTTCATTCCTGTATTCATTTATTCTCCATTCACCTAGTTATTTATTCATTCATTCAAAACCAGCTCTTTAGCATTGACTGTGTGCAAGTCACTGTGATGGGAGACATAAAGGTGCATTATGGGAGACACAAAGACGGACAAGACACACTTTTCCACCATCAGAGAAGTCATACATGTGTTTATGTTGTGGCAAGGGTGTAACCAAATAGAACAATTGGATAAGGGCTGAGCTAGAAAGGCAGCCTTGAAGGTGCCTTAATTCTGAGATTCCATGATACAGAGATCTGAGGATTGATTTAAGATAGTTTCTAGGCAACATAAAACCTAGTGCTATTGAGACTTCAGTGTTAAATTTCTTTCCGTGGTGAGTGCTTTATGGAGAATATGCAACTGAAGTGACTTTGGAAACGAGCTGATCATTGGCCCCGGCTTCTGAGCAATCTCTGTTGTACAGAGGCATGGCTTCCGTAGACTAGGCAGATGAATGTCATACCGTTCAGCTCGGATGGCCTTCATCTCCGTTGGTAACCATACTGAAGATCAGGCCAGCCTGTGTGCCTTCTCTCTGCTCTATCTGCGTCTCAAGCATAGCATCAATCACAGCCAGGATAAACTTGAGGAGGAGAATAGAACTCAAAAACTCACAGAAATGGGCTTCAGGCAGAATAATCCCTTCCATTAAACCTTAGTTCCCCAAATATTTGTTCTTATACATTATCTTAGCCGAAGGGAAAACAAATCTATAAGTGGGATTCTCCTTTGTTTAGGCCAATACACTTGACTAGTGGTAGCCCTGGAGCCACCACCGTGGAAAGACCAAGAATCCTTCTTCTGCACAACAAGAGGTTCTGTATACATGAAAATATGGAGCAAGCCCTTCCCACCCCCACCCTCCCCCTGCAAGGTTCTCTGGAATATCAAAATCTTGCATCTCACTGATCACTAGAGTGGCATGACCCACTGGGCCTCACAGACGATCTAACTGACAGCAGGGGAGAGATGTTCCATCTTC
The DNA here is from genome assembly GCA_030674055.1 of Rhabdomys pumilio. Classification (NCBI taxonomy): domain Eukaryota; kingdom Metazoa; phylum Chordata; class Mammalia; order Rodentia; family Muridae; genus Rhabdomys; species Rhabdomys pumilio. The sequence continues at coordinate 7,396,694 of JANHMN010000024.1, read as the reverse complement.
ATGCTTGTCAGGTCCATGAGTGTATTAAGGTATCACAAGGAAAAGGTACTGGGGAGACTGGACCACAGCCAAAGCCAAAGTCATCAAGCGAGGGCACAGGCTGGGTTGGTAGATAGACTCTGCCTCAGTCCTCTAGAACAGGGAGCGGGCACAACCTTTCTATTCTGAATGAGGCCAAGCCTAGTTGTTGTAGAGTCAGGATGTCTACTGATGTCATTGACCCTTTAAAGCTGCCACGGGTTAGGACCACTTCAAAGGACTTTAGAGGCTTTGCCTGCAGGTCTTTGCAATGGACTCAAAAGACCTGGATTCAATTTCCTCTTCCACCCTTCACAGCATAGATGTTTGGAGAAGGGTGATATAAAAGAACATTTATGAAAATACTTTGGAAGTATGTATATGATGTATGAACATGAGTATTTTCCTTAGAACAGAAGACTCTGGCAAAGCATCCATTACCAAACCCTGACTCTTCAGGGCCTCATGTCATATCCCAACCACTGGCAAAGACAGACAGTAGCTCAGGGAGCCACTGCTGAGATAAGCATCTTAATGCTTGCCGATTGTGGCTCATAACCCAAGCTGTGGACCTAGGACCCCCTCTGTGTAAATGACATATGGACAGAATTTGGCTTTATAGTAGTATAATATAAACCATGATAAACTGTGTGTTTATTCTGCACCAAACCCTCGGCTAAGTTTCTAGCCTCCATGAATGTATTTAATATGTTAAACAAGGCAGTGACCAGTCATTCAGTGAATATTTTTAAAGCATGCACAATGTTCTAGACTCTAAAATTGCCACCAAAATACAGAGATGGAATGATATGTTTTCCCCTCAAAACAAATAACCAAACAAAACATTTCATCGTTTTATGGAGAGACAAAAATTTTACAACGCAACACAATGTATTATGTTTGAAAAGTTAAGAGGATGGAAAACTTAGGTTTCTCAGGCAGTGAGGAGGGATGGCCCAGCCTAGGAGCCAAGACTTGAAAGATATTATTTGTGACCAAAGTTAGACTTACCATCTGTGCAACATAGTAGATAGCGCACCCCTCAAATTATCAGTGGGGAAATAAATATCACTCGGTATCATGTGGACTCAGTCAGCTGCTCCAGGGGCCAGATAATGACAGGAAGATGATTGTGTGAAGTGAGATATTACAACGTTTTTCATGAGCTGCAGCGATATTTTCTCAGCTCATGAAAAACAAGATAATGCCCATAAAAATAAGATATTATGGTAAAATCGGTATTAATTACTAGGAGCCAAAGTGCACTGCTTGAGGCTGTAAAACTTTCAATATTCTAGAAGAAGGCAGTTCAAGGAAGAGGCTAGCCACGATCGCTTAATCGCTTGGCAGCGCCCCAGTCTATCTTGGTGTACATCAGAGCCAAGGCAGCACAAGTGGTCCCACACAAACAACCCCCCGAAACATGGCTAATTTGGTTGAGATGGCTGAGTGGGATGTCGGGGGTGGGCCTTGGAGCAGAAAGTGTCTTCTTTGAATTTTCCTTTTATACTGCTGAGGAGCTGAGATCAGCTGAGAGCCACTGGCTCTGCCTTTGGCAGGGATCGGCGTCCGTGGGCCATTGATTCTTTAAGGTCTAGCTTTGGTAATTGCTGTTGTTATAGATGAACACCAAGGACCATGTGGGTGGAGGGTGGAGATTTTCTCCCTCTCTTTCTTCACACACACACACACACACACACACACACACGCACGCACGCACGCACGCACGCACGCACACGCACACGCACACACACACACACAAAATGACACACACACAATGACACACATATGTGCATGCTTCATGCTCTGATCTTATAAAGGTAAGGATTCATCTAACTGGTTCAGGTTCCATCTTTGAATGTTAGACCTGTTTGGTGCCAGGCTCTCATGTGCCATAAACGAAATAGAAACATATGCCCATGCAGCGATAAAACAGATCTGAAACAACATCTCTGCTGCCTGTTGGGTGGCAGCTGAAGTCAGACATCTTAATGTATAATATTATGGGAATTACCCACATTAAGATAAGATATCGGGATTTAAGTAACTGTCTTTTGCTCTGAATTAACTTGAAGACTGAACTCAGCAAACAAAGGCAGGTGACTTGGGGCTCAGGAAATTTGTTTCCCAGACATTGCATCTCTGGTGGCAACGCCAGGCAGGAGTTCCTGTGGATGTTTGCAATTTTGCTAATTGGGGGCAGGGAACCTGATTGAGTTCCTGTTTCCTAGATACCAAGGGAACCCAGGAGGCTTCCCTATAACCAAGAGGTGTAAGTGTTTAGAAGAACAGTAGTTTAGTTCTGTGAGGGTCCTGCTTCATCCCCAAGGCCTAAGCACTCAGCAGAGAGGCCCTAGTATACAGGGAATATTTAAAAAATATTACCTGAATGAATAACATGGCGTCTGTTTACCTTATCCTTTCCTTTGGCAATTAAAAACAATTGTGTGTGTGTGTGTGTGTGTGTGTGTGTGTGTGTGTGTGTGTGTGGTTATTTTATTGTGGGTGTGCAACCCACGCACCTGTACATGCATGCACACTCATGTGCATATGAACACACACACACACACACACACACACACACACACACACAAATGGCAGAGGAGAATGTTGGGTATCCTGTTCTATCTCCATTCTGTCACTAACCCTGCAGCTAGCTTGGAAACTGGTAAGCCTCGGCAATCTTCTTGTCTTTGCCACCTCAAAGAGTTGGGCTTATGGGATTGGGCAGTTACTCCCAGACCTTTATGTGAATGCTGGAGATTTGAACTCAGATCCTCAAGCCTGCATGGCAAGTGTTCTCACCCACTGAGACATCTCATCCCTTCTTGACCATTTTGTACCAGTACAAACCTCTACTTCCCTCGCCTGGTTAGAACCTGTACTGCAGTACCACCAGCATTAGATACGAGTAGGCTCCTTCTTTTAAGGCCTTTGAAGAACTGACAGTGTCAGTTGTGTTCCTAGTTGCTGGGAGTTCTCTTTCTGGCTGTTCCCTTTGCAGGCTAGCATGCAGATCTGACTAAGTAGACTAGTGGCTTTATTCATTGGTGCCATGAGAGTCTCTGAGTATCCTCTGCTATTTGGGGAAGCATGCCAGGAATCCTGGGCTGCCACTGTGCCCTTGCTGCCCTGAGCTGTAGAGTAGGACCTAGGGACCATCTCACTGATTGCGAATTTTGCTTTGTAACAAGTGGTTTGAGGCTCCTGAGTGTCTTAGATTTCCATGGGAAAGCCAGGTGAGTGATTTTCATAACCCCGCCCCCAGTGTATAACCAGCCTCACCCATTCCACCAAGTTCAGATGGGTCAGAAGAAAACAATACAAACACCAGCGTGTGGTTCAATTGAGGTGTCTCCAGAATGATCCAAACTGTTGATTCTCCCAGCATGGCCAAGTGCGGTGGGGCATGAAGACTGAGACTGACATTTGGGTCCTTTTAAAAGGTGCTCATTGAATTTACAGAGAGCCTGGTGTTTGTGAGGTGGCAGGGACTGGTGTGGGAGCGGATTGGAGAAAAGGAATCTAAGTTGTTACTGTCACAGGGAGTTAGTGTGTGAGCCACAGAGATGCACATGCCACTGTAGAATAAATTGTAAGGAAATGGCTGAGGCATGAGATCAAAGAAGGAGAGAAGAGACAGATGGTGGAGAGAGATTCCAGGAGTCGTTGGAGAAGGGCCAGTCATCCAGCGGGAGATGTGGGACACCTCAGCATCAGGGCTGGGACAATCGCCTATACTCACAAGAAACAAATGGGAGCCCCAAGAAGAGAGTTTACCATAATGCATAGATCATAAAAACAATTTGTTGACAAACTGAAGACTTTAGTGTGAAAGGCCAAACTGTAAATGTTTTGGAAGTCAAGAAAGGAAGACATCTTTGTGACTTGGAGCTAGGGAAAATTTCGGAAACAAAACACACAAGGCATTAATAATACATTCAAAACCTGATCAACTTAACTACATCGAAATTAAGAACGTGTGTTCACCGAGTCAATGGCATAAAGAGTGTGAAAAAGGACAGACCACAGATGGGCAGAGGCAGGTCTGTAACACACAAGTACAATAAGCAGTGTCCAAAATACACAGACATGAGAACAGCCAATAAGAAAACTCTGAATGACACAGTAGTTGCAAATGGGGTGGAGGGAGAGGTGGGGAAAGACATTTTGTGGTAAAGAGAATGTGGATGTGTAAACGGTCAAGATGTTATGGGAACTGGGCGGGTGGGGGGTGGGGGGGAGCACAATAGGGAGAGGATCCGCAACACAGGCTTGGAAGCATGTGACACTACAGAAGGAAGTTAGATACGGAGACTAGCTAAAACGTAAGCCTTTTACTAACCCCTTCAAACATGGACCCAAATGGCCTCTAGCAAGTCACTGGGAGAAGCTTAGAGCATGAAATGCTTAATTCATAGGTATGACACAAAATCATATACCATCGAGCCCGACTCCAGCATTCCACATCTGGGGCACTTTTGCACTAGGTCTTCAACCCACCAAGCGCCATAGAAACCTGGTAGAAAAATCTGCCTGGCAGGGCTGGATTTGATTGGGCATGGCAGTCACCCCTTACCAGACCCCGTTCATTCTGTGACTCCTGCTGGGATCCCAGCCCCACGGGGTGACCTGTGATTGTCCCATGACAGCATAGCGGCTGGCAAAGTGATCTCTCTTGACTATCGAAGGCAACATCACTAGACACAAACCTCTCTTCTGGAAAATTCTTCAAAGGGCCCCTTGCCTTGAAATGTTATGTGCTTCTTCTCTGGGCTCTTAAACAGAATAATTCATTAGTCCAGTGAAGAACAATCAATATCACACTCTGACAATTTACACACTGACTCTGTTTACCCAGTGGGCCCCCTCAGATAATATTATTTATGATCCTAAATAACTCCTTCGGCATTCAATAGAGCCAGGGGTGCCCCAGAGACTAGAACACAATCAAATTATGAAGACATACGGTTTGCTCAGTCCTGAAAATGTCCAGACACATTTCACTGATGGGAGGTTCACATTGGCCCCTTCTCTGATCCCTTCCACAACCTTCCTAATGGTTACTGCAGAAGGAGACTTCTCTTTCAAAGGAGACATTAAGGTGCATTCAGGAAAGGGGGCTGCCAGGGCTTCCCCCCTCCACGGCTATTTTAGGACTCTCCAAAGTTCAGGGCACTTGAAAGGGTTGGAGAAAGATTCTAGACTAATTAGTAATCAGAGTGTTGATGGACTCAAACACCTATGCGTGGGGTAGATGAGAAAGTGTGTGTGTGTGCATGCGCGCGCGCGCGCGCGTGTGTGTGTGTGTGTGTGTGTGTGTGTTTTCATGTGTATGCATGCAGATGTGTAGGACACATAGCACGGGGTGAGATTAGGTTTGAAGCAGAGGAACTATGAGGGATGAGGGCAAAATAAATTCACCGGGGATGCACAAGAATTCAGGGTTATCGCAAAAGTCATTTCAACACAGAAGGAGAGAGAAGGTGAGTCTATGTGTTTAAAAACATATCTGTTAATTATTTGATTCGTTCCAATGAGCATGTATTATTTATGTAATTAAAAGAAGGCAAGGTGTTCTCTTCCTCCTCTTCCTTTTGTTCCTTCTCCTTTCCTCCCTGCTCTTCTTCCCCTATTCCTTCCCCTGCACCCAGACTAGAGAAGCCATGATAGGTTTGGATATCCCCAACTGACCATAGATTGATACAGTCTCCCAGTACATGCTCTGAGCCCATGTGGAAGAAGAGCGTGTAGAGGCAAAAGGGCCTGGGTGGCAGAGTATAGCTGCAAAGGCTGAGGAAAAAGAATGCTGAGATCCTGACTTTCTGTTTCTGGGAACAAATGGCCTTTCTTGTCTGAGGAGAGTAGACTCCCAATAGAGAGGGCTGGCACCAAAAGGGAGGAAAGCTTGGCCCAGGGCCTCTTAGCTGTCTGCATCGTGGTGTGGTGATCCCAGACTGGTGGAGGAGCTACTGGGGCCAGGAGGAAGAGCCCAGACAGACACTTTGGACTGTGACAGCTTTTCAAAAGCCTTGGGTATGTGCCAGCTTCTGGCAGTCACACTTGAAAGCTGCCCTTTCCACATACTCTTCAGAAGGCCGGGAGCTCAATGAGAAAGACATCGCCATCCCTGCTGGCTGGACAAGGCAATGACGGGCTCCAGCAGGCACACCCTGACCTGGCACAGTAACTCTCAACTCCCTGGGACTCAGCCATCTCTCCGCTAGCCTGATGGCACTCTTCCTTGTGAAACTGAAGTATCTTAGGGCCAGCAGTGGGTGGCTGTGCATAGGTCTGGCCCAGAGTGTAATCTGTGATACAGGCTTCAAGGCTTAGAAACACATCACAGAGTACGAGGAAGCTCCCCTTCTGTCTAACTGTGCGGTAGATCAATTAGCGGCTGGATCTCTGCTTCACAGGAGTCTCGTGGATAATCTCACTGGTCAGTTAGTGAATCTATCATCTATCTATCTCTCTCTATCTCTATCTCTCTCTATCTATCATCTATCTATCTTTCTTCTTCCTTCCTTCCCTCTTCTGTCCCCCCTCCCTTAATCCCTCCTTCTTTGTCTCCCTCTCTTTTTTCCTTCCATCATTTCATCTTTCTTACCTTCTTTCTCTAGACTCCTTCTTTCTTCCCCTCCTCCTCTGCCCTCAGCCCTCGCATTCTCACCTCCTTCTACTTCCTTCTTCTCTTTTTTCTCCCTCTCCTCATTCTTTTCCATTCCTTTTTTTTTTTTTGCATTTTTATCTTAAAACATCTACTGAATAACTCTCATATTCCAAACTCTCAAACACTTGCCTATAAGCCTCTCACAACCCACTGTCAAGAGATGAGAATGGCTCACAAAATGAGAATGGCAAGAAGAACTAGAAGCTGTTGTCTGACGAAGCTTCTGGCATGAGAGGAAACGGCGTGCCAACTTTCTCAGGTTTGCCATTGTTTCTTCATAAGCTCTCTCAAGAAGGAAGTCCTGTGTTGCTGGGTATGCATGTGGACAGACCCATGACTTAAAAACAGTTCAATCAAGTGATTCGTCAAGTCACATTTAGACCATCTCACACCTGGAATGCCCGGTCCTAGGCCACAGTCAAAGTTCATAGCGCCACACAAGTATAGTTACTTCTCTTTTCTCAGTCCAGGCTCTCCACCTCTGGGTGGAAGCTAACCAGTCAGCTTCCATTTTCTAAGGTCCTGTTATGAGCCTATGGTTCTGTGCACAGAGCCCACCCCAGAATACCCCCACCCCTCTCATTTATGAGGTCCATACTGTAGACCATTGAGGTATGCAGTTGCAAAAGCAGATTCTCAGAAAGCAACTCAGGTACCACCTGCTCCATGCCCCGCACACTGGAGCACCTTGCTTCTCCTGCTGTCACCATGATGGATTTACCAGACAGATTCCCACATCCCCTTCCAACATGGGAGTCAGACACATGTAACCAAATGGTCCCATCCAAAGGCTTTTCAACACTGAGTGGTTCTCAACCTTCCTCATGCTGAGACCCTTTAATACATTTCCTTATATTATGGTGACCCCCAACCATAAAATTATTATGTTTCTACTTTATAACTGTAATTTTGCTATCGCTATGAATCACAATGTAAGTATCTGATTTGTAAGATATCTGATATGTGACCCTCCCCAAGCAGTCAAGACTCCCAAGATGAAAAACACTTCTCTAGAAGATTCGAGCTGAGAGATAGTCATACCCACCTGTGTAGTTTGAATAGGAGTGGCCCCCATAGACTTTTATGTTTCAATGCTTGGTCTATAGGAAGTGGCACTATTAGGAGGTGTGGCCTTGTTGGAGGAAGTGTGATCTTTTGGGGGGGGGACTATGTCACTATGAAGACAAGCTTTGAGGTCTGCTATGTTCAAGCTAGACCTAGTGGGGCAGTCTCCTTCTGCTGCCTTCAGACCAAGACGTACTCTCGGCTTCTTTCGTCTTTAGCACCATGTCTGCAAGCATGCTACCATGCTTCTCTCTGTGATGAGAATGGACTAAACCTCTGAACCTGTAAGCCAGCCCTGATTAAATGCTTTCCTTTACAAAAGTTATGATGGTCATGGTGTCTCCTCAGAGCAATAAAACCCAACTAAGACACCACCCCTCCCTACCATGAGGGATAACACACAGCATCACTCTCTCTGAAGGCATTCTCTTCCCAGTCATACCCTCACCCTTCAACACATGTGTTCTTTCACACCCTTAAAGAGTGAGGACATTAAAGCTGCAAAGCTAGTCTCTAGATAGTTTCTTGGCTATCTTTAGCAGCCAATATGCAGCCAACTCAGACCCTAGGCTCCAGTTTTAGAAAGTAAAGAACAGACAGGGATATTTCTGTCTGTACGAGACACAAACATGTTGGGGATGGACGTTGTCCACGTTGTCTGTGGGGTGAAAAGGAAGGTGCCCCAGAGTGTGACATGATTAACCTCATTGACTTAAGCCAACAGGTCAAGAGGCTGCAATGACGGAGCTCCGTGGAGCTGGTGAACCTCTGAATAACTACCATTGTTTTTGGAGCATTTTCCCTGGGACATTTACATTGAAGATCACAGATTGTCTTGTTGTCTATAGTTTATCAATGTGTCAGCAAGCTTTGAGGGGCTTGAATATGCTATTTATGATTTGGGTTCTTTGGAATGTGAGCATACTCGAGAATTGAGTCGTCTCACTTCTGAGGTTCTAGGGAAGAACATGTGTGCACCCCACTGGAAGACAGCTCAGAATATGACCTCAAGGATCTCCAGCTCTCCTCAGATGCTGAAATGCCTCTGCCTTGGATCTAGCATGGTGACAATACAGGGATGACCTTCATTTCTTTGGATTTGAATTTAACTTGGACAATTTGGACTTCGTCTAGACTTTAATTCACAAAGAATAAATACTTTGATTTTGGTCTTTAATCTCCTTGGGATTTTTAATCTCTAAATTCTTCCCTAGAAATTTGATAATGGGAAAGGTTTATATCCAAATTGGGGGCATCCTATTTTGGCATTTATTATTGAAGAGTCTTCATGCATTTTTTATTAGCTTTTTATGCATGTTATTATTGAAGTATCTTCATGCTGCTATTAAATCTCATTACAGAACCTCTGATGAGTTTATTGTGGGCCATGTGGCTGGACATAAATTTGGACTGGAAATAGAATAGGCTATGAACTTTCAGCCTTGGGCACAGCATATCTTTGAAGCTGATTTCATTAATGTACTGTTAGGGCCCCTTTCAGAGCCTCATGGGAGCCAAATCAACCATGACTTATGGTGGTCCCAGGAAGATGCAGGTAAAATTAGGGATGGTGTTGGTGAGAAGCTGGGATTGTTAGCTCCTTTCTTACTTGGAGAATATGATTATATCCCTGGTTTGTGGGCACTAAAAGATAAACGTTATGAATTAAAGCAAACACACACACACACACACACACACACACACACACACACGCACTGGAAAATGCTCATTCCTTCTGTGTTGACTAATTTTCATTACCAACTTAACTGAATGTAGGGTCATCTAAGAGAGGTTCTTCTAGGAGTTTGTGTGAAGATATTTCAGAGAGAACTACCTGAGAAGAGAAGGCTCACTCCGGACATAAGATGGTACCATGCCAATGGTCTGGGGAACTATACTGAATGAAGTGGGGAAAGGAGAAAGCCAGATGTGTGCCAGATTCTCCTTGCTGTCTGCTTCCTGGTCTATAGAGATGTGAGTAACTTCATATTCCTCTCTCTCCTCTCTGTCTCTGTTTCTCTCTGTTTCTGTTTCTGTCTCTGTCTCTCTGTCTCTCTGTCTCTGTCTGTCTCTGTTTCTCTCTCTCTCTCTTTCGGTATTTGGTACCTTCAGTCCCTGCAGGCAGCCATGTGACAAGATAAACACAACCCCTAAGGTGGGAGCTCCAGCTTCTGTGGAGATGGAATCAGTTCCAGGATAGGAAAGCCATTTGTTTAGGTCAGATAAGAACCACTCTCTCCTGTTTACTCTTGAAGGGCTCCATGTTTTGGGCTCCATCTCTCTGGTTCTTGGTTCATCACAGAGATGTTGCTGGACTTTGAGAGAGAGAAAGCAGTGTTCCATGCGTGCCCCCTTAAGCCCTAGTAGCAATCCTTTTGGACCAGTGGCAAAGTGATTTCTCAGCTGTGAACTAACAGTTTTCTTTGGAATGAATTGTGCTCTTTCAATTTTCCACTTCAAAAGCACACACTTTAGCAGAAGTCACTTTATAGCAAATGAAGAGAGGAATTTCCCCTGGAGAGAGGGGTTTGATACTTAGAGGAGGGCAGAGGGGCGGGCTTAGGAACATCCATTCTCCCCAGTGTGGAAGTCACCAGGGGGTCTTTCTGATATCTTCATCCTCACAGCCAATAAGGTTGTGGTTTACAACATGCTAGTGATTGAGCAGTGTTCCCAGTGGCTGAACTATGCCCTAGTAGCCACAAGTTCAGGAACAAAAGCTGGGTTAGAGATGGCTGAGCATGCCTGCCCTGTGACAAGAAAGGAAGGCCATGTGGGTTTTGTTGCAGGATTACTCCCTCCCAGTGTCTCCTGTTCAAAGACTGCAACAGCCGCAGAGTTGTGATGATGGTATGTTTTACATGATGGTTGACTGAGACCACTCCTCACCAAAGTCTCTCCAGGCCCCAGAATGCTTCTTTCCTCCTCACCATCCTCACCATCGAGTCTACACTGCCCTATCCCCTATCAGCATCACTATTCTTTATAGGGCACTTCTAGGTAGTAGGTAGTTGGTAACACCCATCATCTCACTATAGACCAATGATATAGATACCATTAGAAATACTTCCCACTTACAATGAGGGAAAATGAGACTAATGAAAACTGAGACTATACAGGCTGAGTATTCTTTACTCCAGCATGCTTATTACTGGGGGTGCTTTAGATTTTAAACAGTGGCTTTTAAGTTTGGAACAGTTGCATATACATCTAATAAAATGTCTCTGGGATAGGACATGAGTCTCAACCTAAATTTTTTATGGATCATATTTTCCTCTATGTAAAGCCCAGCGATAGCTCTAAACATCTGTGTATTATGCACTTGAATGTTTTTCTCACATGCATGTGTTTCTATTCATATGGGAGTACATGTGTGTGCCAGTGTGTATGCACCTATGTGAACATGTATGCAGAGACCTGAGGTTTACATGAAGAGTCTTTCCTGAGTCAGGGTCTCACAGGTGAGTCCGGAGCTTGTCAATATCGGTTTTTTCTGGCTACCTTGGTTGCTCTGGGATCCTCTGTCCCTGTCTCTGAGGCACTGGCATCCTAAGTGGACCATCCAGCATTTACATAAAAATCTAAGGAGCTGAAGTATGATCCTCACATCCTTGCAGCAGGCATCTTCACCAGAGAGCAATCTCCTCCATCCTGCACCACGATTTTGACTGTGGCCAGTCACGTGAGGTAAAGTGTGGCATGTCCTCCTTGTTTTATACCGTGATTCACAGTCTTTTATGTTTTGATATTTATATTTCAAAATTTGTTTTCAAATTTCAGATTAGACATGTTTTAACGGGCCAGTGGTAGAGGCAGAATTCTGACACACACCGCTGTGACTCCAAACTCTGTGCTCCCAGTGAGCACACTGCCCACCGCAGTCGCTCATCCGTTCTCTTCACCGATGCTTCCACTGATAAGGTGCTCTCTAGGCCCTGAATTTCCCACTGTGCTATTGGGAAGAGCACAGTTCTCTCTCACTGGGTCTAGGATTTTTCTGTTTGTAGCCACCCATGTAGCATCTTGACCCCTACGATGACACATTTGATGGAGGCAGGACCCAGTTAATGCTTTGCCACTGAGCCCTGCAGGAAACTGGCAGAGTAGCCATGTAAAAGGCTGACCCATGGAGCTGGCATTTCATGGCATACTGTGAGGCTTAAAATAGGTGTGCTGGGGTTCCACAGAGCCCTGCCCTCCTGTGGAGTAGACCCTGAGGGATAGCTGAGTATCCTGGCATGCACCCCTCCTCTTTCAACCCTCCCATGCCTTCCTAGAGTGGAGGTCTCCATGCTGAGGTTCTACTTAGTTCTCTGCTCTGGGAGGTCTCCCTGAGCTGATGCTGTTTGTAATGTTTTCCACCTACCTTGGCCAACTTGCCAAACGTTCTGGCTGGATGAGGCTGTTCACACTTGGAAGGCTTGTTTACCTATCTCCCGCTGAACAAATTTACAAAGTAAACATTTTGGGACATCTCAGAGATTAAAAAAAAACATCACAACATAAAACCAACACAACTGCGTGTCCTCTTCCATCCTCCCGTTTCTAACTAATAAATCAGAGGGTGGGATTAAGGCAGATCTAAGTCCTTGGCACCAGCTCAGTATCCACAAGCTTCCAAGCCCAGTCTCTCCGTTAACTCTCAGTGTTCTAGGAAGTAAAAGCCAACAGAATATGGACTGCTTCATCAACCCGACCCGGCTTTAAATTCCAACTCTGTCTTTCAGTAGCTGTGGGATGGGGTTGTTCCTTAACTTCTTTGAGGTTTTTTTATCTCATGGAAAACTCTTATCAAGGCTTTATTGTTGAGGTGAGCTATCTTCAAAGACAAGTGATTCCAATCAATTCAGTCTGGACTATAGAATGAAGGGACAGGAGTGGGACATGGCAGCTGGGCCACTGAAGAGGCCCCGGGCTTTCTTGGCAGTCCTCAGATCTTTCTGTGCTTCTGTGTATCTATGCTATGTCTTAACTTAGATAAATTTTCTTCTTTCTTTCTTCTCTCTGAACCTCCTTTTGGGATCCTGAGTACTGAACTTTTAAGGCTATGTCTACACTTAATGCAGGCTCCACCACGAAGCCACCTCCTCAGCCTGAAAGCATTCCACAGCAGAGGAGCACCCCTGCACCTCTGCCCAGTAACTGACACTGCTCCGTAGCAAAGACCCTGCCTCTGGGTGTGTGTGTGTGTGTGTGTGTGTGTGTGTGTGTGTGTGTGTGACAGGGCGCTCTTCATGTGCTGCTCACAGTGGACATCTGCAGTGGTGTCTCCTGTGTCTTCTCTTCTTCTGGGGATCACCCGCTCTGTCTAGAATGTTCCATGCACAGTTGTTACTTTGGATGCCTCTTCTTGGAATGTCTTCTCTTCAGCCTCCCTTGCCTGAGCACTTTCCCCAAGATGTATTAGTTACTTCTACGTTGCTGTAACCAAGCATCTAGCTGAAAGGATTCAAAGGGGAAATGACTCGTCTTGGCTCATGTTTTTAAAGGGTTCCATTTGTGATTGGTTAGCCCAATGACCTTGAGTAGAGCATTATGGGCAGAGCAGCACGTGGCAGAGGAGAATTGCTCCCATGATTGCAGATGCATCCTGGAAGTGGGCAAGATGAGATATGGCCCAATACTCCCACAGTGAATTTTTCTCTCAAGTAGGTCCCTCCTCCTGCTTGTCACCATTTCCCAATAATGCCACCATTGATTAGGTCAGAACCCTAACTTCATCAGTTAGCAACCAAGCTCCGTACCCCAGTATTTAAGCCTGTGGGGGTACACACATTCAAGTCATACCACTGGGTGAACGCTGGTTCATTGACAAGATTGTCTTTGGTTCTCGGTGGGACTCAGACTGCCCACTCCTTCTCTACCTGTCTCCCTCTTCTTAGCTCCCAGGGCACAGCACAAGCCGTTGCTCCATCACAACACCGTCTAGCAATTGTCTGCCTGCATGGCAACCTCCCTTGCCAATTTAAGGCAGGGACTGTGCTTATTCTTCACGGTGTCCCCAGTGCCCGGCACAGTGCCAGACAGATAATACACAATTAATAAAGCCTTGTTTCTGAATTGTATGTGCAACTGTACTGGCTCTCCGGTTCCAACTCTCTCCTCCCATGGCATGTTCATGGTCTCTCTCTTGTCCTGTTCTTCCTTTCTTCTTTGTCCCATCACTGTCTTCTCTATTACCTAATTGATTTTTTTTTCTACCCAGTAGCAAGGCCAGAGATGCCTGACTAAGTGAATGAAGTACCCGTTAGCCATCAAGAGCTGCCACTGTTCTCCTAGGTGAGTAATGTTAGGGGAATTCTATGTATTCCCATCCTTCCCAGATGGCTAACTCCAGGGTGAGCCCAGAAGGTGACAAAGCCAGCTCATCTAACTTGATAGAGTCTAGCATGAAACCAAGCTGCTCCTAGCCCTCCTCCTACCCTGTTCTGCTTATCTCTTGCAGCCAGTTCTGGGCTAACAAGTCAGTCTTCATTATGACATGGCCCACCTGTTGCCTGCATGAACTCTGCCCTTCTTCCTGGCGGCAGTAAGTGTGGCTTTGGGATAGTGGAAAGATGCTTGAATCCCCCGCTCTCTGTACAAACCATTCTTGGTTCTCAGGCTATCAGAAGTTCCTACCCAGGGGTCCCACTGTCTGTTTTTTATATTGCTAGCCCTGCCATCCTGCCTCACCAGTATCCCTGAGAGAGGAATTGTAATGTGCACTGAAGACAGCTGCAGGAGTGGGGAGAGGTGAGGACTTAGGCTCTGGGCGATTGAGGAGATCTGCATTACATGGTTTTAAACCTTAAAGAGACAGTTTCAGGAACTCTGAGCTTATTTATTATACAATGCCAGACTAGGGGAGGAGACCATGACAAAGCCAATCTTCCAATGGGCCAGTCTAGGGTGGGCAGAATATGATGGGACCAGGGTCAGGGAGGGGAGAAGGGCAATGTCACTTTGAACAGGGTAAAGGTGAAAACATACTCTGTGAAGTTATATCCATCCTCCTGCCTCCAAAGTCCTTCCTCTGTCCACAAAGCCTTCTGTCTCCCTCAATTAGGGATGGGACATGTGGGGGCCTTAGTTGAACCATCCCCCCTGGCCCTAATTATGTTCACAATTAGGGGAAATGTTCACTGCGGATCTTCCCAAGCCCTTGCATGCTGGTGACTCTGCTCACAGGCCTCTGTTTCATTCAGAAGATGAAGAAACGTAGCTGGAGGCATGAAAGAGAAGACGGCATCTGCTGAGGACGGGAGGATGTTCGCACGTATTTGGATACCCACTGGGTTCCAGGCATTACATTGGGTGGCTTTGTTTATCCTCATGATGATCCAAGAAGATCCTCCTACCCCAACCTTACAGAGGAGAAATGAAGAGCAGAGACGCCACGACCTTTGTACCAGCTTGCAGCTAACAAACAGTTGGTCACTGTGCTCACTGTATCCTGTGACTCTTCATACCCTTTGAAGGGCACTCTAGCTGGCTAGGTCAGGGTCTGAACAAAGCAAGGCCCCTTCCTTTAGAGGAGCAGGCAAGAAGGTAAGAGAAAGGCCTGAGCCCTCCTCTCTAAAGTCATAGGATGTCCTGTTATCCTTTCCAAAACAAAAGCCCAGCCTGGTGTAGCAGCAACCCCAGGAACCTCTGTCTTCTTGGAGTTGAGGCCATCCCTAAGCCTGTTTCATAGACCTTAGCAATGAGCCCCACTCTGTCTGCCTCCCTGGGCTTTAGTGGCCAGCCTCCCTCCTGAGGACTCTTCCTCTGTGTGCATCTTGTGTCTGGTGCCTCTGAGAGGCTGGGCCTCGTCTCCCTTGGATCCAGCCTCTGACTCAGTCTCAATCACTCTTCCAGCTCACAGCCTATGAGATGCCTTTAGTTGGATTTGGAGCCATCTCTGGGTTCTCCCTGTTTGGGAGCTGGGGATTAAAACCAGGGCCTCACACATCTAGTCAAATGCTTTACTGGTACACCATACCCAAGCCCTGGAGTCCTTTTAATAAGGACATTGGGCCTCCTAGGTATCGAAATGACTAGGTTTAACATAAGAATTTGGAGGTTACATAAACATTTAGACTGTAGCAAGGGCAAACACTTGTTATGTGAAACCATATTTATATTTTAAAATTTCTCAATTCTACGACTTTTTTTTTTTTATAAATTTCATATATGTGTATCTTGATCACATGACACTCCCCACTTTTTGCCTCCAACGCTCCGACACATTTCCCCAACGGACACATCTCCCTCCTAAATTTATGTCCTCTTTTTTTTGAAAAGATAAAATAGTTCAGAAAATATGAAAAATTTAAATGCAATAAAATAACATCATCACCTCTCTCCCCAACCAAACACACACACACACACACACACACACACACACACACACCTTTCGCGGTGCTGGGGCTTGAACCGTTCATGGCCTTGTGTCACCTAGCTGCAGTCCCAACCCTCGACCACATTCTAATCTATCTGTTCATAGCACTTAATGCTGAGAGGTAAGTAAGTACTTCCAGGTTTGCTTTGGCGTATACATAAATACCTACAGCTAAGTAGATAAGTGCAAAAAGGGTTTGTTTGGTGGCATCTGGGATTGAACCTAAAGCTTTAAGCATGCTAGGCAATCATTTCAAACCCTCCCCACTCTGCCTCTTCCATTTTTCTGTTGGTCTTCATCTCTAGATCCTTCTACACTGGTCTCCCAAGCAGCTAGAATTACAAATGTGTGCCAGTAGGCCCTGTCATGGTGAAACTTTAAAAAATATATTTATTTCTTTGCATGTGCATATGCGTGTGGTATGCAGATACATATTCACATGTGTGAGTGCACATGTGTATACGTGTGTGTGTGCACGCGTGTGCGTGTGCGTGCACCCATGCATATGGGAATAAAGACCAAGATTGACATTAGCTGCCTTCCTCTGTCTCTCTGTGCTTCACAGATTAAGGCAGGGTCTGTCACTGAAGTTTGGGTCCCAGTGACTCAGTCTAGCTAGACAGCTTGTGGTGGGTGATGCCCTGGTTCTGCCTCCCATGTACTGGAGTGACAGGTGAGCCACCATGCCTACTTGTCATTTAGAGAATCAAGCCCTGATACTTTTTGGAGCAAGCGCTCTATTCACTTAGCCCTCTCTCCATCCCCGATAAAAAACAAAAAGTATAATAAAGTACAAAAACGTAGTTCTTGTTTAAAATGTGATAAGAATATACACAACAGAAAATGTATCACAAAGCCATTTTCAAGGTTGATTTCAGCGGTGCCATGCGCATTTGCACAGTTGTGGAAAAAGTGTCCAGGATGTTCTTATCAGAACGACTGAGCAATCTGTATTCATGTAAATAAGAACTCCTGTGTCAGCCTGTGACTAGCAGATCCCCATGCACCAGGGAGAGAGAGCTGGGGAGTAATGTACAGAGTTAATGGCGAGTACCTGATAACCAGTAACTGGTCAGGTGATGGGACTTTGTACAGGTCCTCACTAATTCTGTGTTTAGAAAGCAGGGTGATGGCATTTGCCCTAGGAACTAGCTGGTTTTATGGCAAGTTGATTTAAACCACAGTCATTTTTGAAAAGGGAACATTAATTGAGAAAATGCCCCCACCAGACTGGTCAGTAGGCAAGCCCGTGGTGCATTTTCTTGATTGAGGACTGATGTGGGAGGGCACAGTTCACCGTAGGCAGTGCCATCCCTGGGATAGTGGTCCTGGGTCCTATAAGAAAACCACAAGGCACATCTAGTAAGAATGGCCTTTGCATTAGTTTCTACCTCAAGTTTCCTGCCCTGACTTCTCTGAATGAAGAACTACAAGCCATAAGCTGAAATAAACCTTTTCTTCCCCAACTAGCTTTGGTCATGGTGTTTTATCATAGCAATAAAAATGCTAGCTAAGACATCCTGTTTTGCTCACACAATCAGCAGGATGTAAAAAGCTCGGTGGTGGGTGCCCTGGCTCTCTGCATGGGATGCAGTAATCCTAAGCTACGTGTGTGCCATCCTGGGTTGACTCAGCTCTTGTATCCAGACCAGATCCTCCTCTTACCCTATGGCCAAGCTGGAGCTTAGTGTTGAAGAAGATCCAGCTCCTGAAGGATGTGAATCCAAGAGCCCAATTCCCAGCCTTCCTCCTCTGTGGGGAGCTGTGGAATGGGGAACCGGAGCCATATATCTCTCTCCATTGCTGCCCTCTAAGTAGCTCTGGTGGGTAATTTGGGGTGTTTGCAGTTTGTCCCCTTGGGATTTGGAATGGAAAGCAGACAGAAAATTCTTCAGTCCAAATGTTTGCTCAGACTCCAGAGACCCTTATCTTACCTCCTTCCCATCCTGTAACCCTTCCATGGTGCGTGTGCATGTGCGTGTGCGTGTGCGTGTGCGTGTGTGTATCCTGTTTCAGGGACACTGGGGAAGGGTCCATATGCCTATGATGAAGAGACAGCAGATGAAGAAATGGAAGAATCTGAAGATGCAGGGAAAGAAAGACAGGCAGAAAAAGCCAAGAGATTACAAGGGATTAAAAAGAGAAATTTACATACAAGCATGGTACCCAGGAGCTTGGTGCTGGACGCTGCTCAGGGCTGGAAGCTGCTTGGTAATAGATTCTTAGGGAAGCTGTGTGTTCGAGGAGCCAAAGAGGACGGTTTGTCTTCTGGCAGCGGCCATGGAAACCTAAGCAGTATTCCATTCTGGCGTCTCTGGATGTAGAATTGGAGAATCTGTGTGCCTTATAGCTTGGTCCTGTGATAGTTGCGTATCTAAAACTCTGTGTGGGGTAAACATCAGGCAAGGACTCTCTGTGTGTATGTGAGACCTTATTTATCAGCCCATGGTACATACATGCGCTATATATCCCCAAATTTGTAATATGCCTGACTAGAAGGCACACTGGTCTGAAGGAAGCACAGCCAGCTATACCATATCACCCACCCTGACTCCATGTTGAAGCTGTGGTGTGTTGCATCCCACCATAAACAGATTTGTCATGGAGCAATAGATTAAGGCCACTTCCTTATTCTTCATGGAACTGCATTTCTCACTAACACATGTTCAGGACACAGTGGCTCATCTGGTCTTTCACCCTTGGGCTCTTGGGCTCTGAAAACACCCACATGAAATCCACGTGGGCAGAAACCAAGACTCATGATCTCTGAAGCTTCCGTCTTCCTTTTTTTTTTAAAAGGCACTTTCTAATGTTGTTTCCTGTGTGCAAAAAATGTCACTGAGTGCCATTCCTCTTGCATTCCTTCCTTCTCAACATCCAAGGGTCAGAAGTGTACAAGATGGCCCAATGAGAAGCATGGCTTTCCTGATTCATGGCCTTCCCAGTTGTGCTTACATGGTGAAGGAGAAGATGGGTCACAAGTCCAGAGCTCATCTTCTGAGTGGGACTGTCCCCCAAAGCCCTAAGCTCATAATCTCCAAATCCAGATCCTTAGTGCACCTTTAAGGTCAGGAGGAGTCTTTTGTATTGGAGACGACATGTTGCCCTCAGGAACAGACAGAGAAATTTTGCTCTGGAATCTACTGGGACTGTGTTTAAATCCTACCTGTGTGACAGGCTAGTCATTCTTGTTTCTCCTACCTGTGGAATGGGAAGGGTCACAACAGCTGACAGTTACAGATGGCGGTCATATGACAGCTGCTTTAGATGGTTCATACCCGACAGTTTAACTTTTCTCTTTAATGATGCAGAAATATCATCCCCATTTGAGAGATATGGGAACCAAGACTTGGAATACTAAACAATTTGTCACCTTGTACAAGGAAGGCAAGGTATGAGTCTGGCAGATATGTCTGTGCTTAACCACCACACAAGTCCTCAACAAGACTGCATCGTGGCCCGAGCCTTAGAAGCAACACTATTTGGAGACTGAAAACATCTTTGGATTCATCTCGTCAAAAGGCAGGAGCTTGGAGTGGCTCAGTTGGTAAAGTGTTTCTCATGCAAGTATGACGACCTGAGCTCCATCTATATCATATTTAAAACAAAACTAAACAAAATGAAACAAAACAAGGTGTGGGAAGGCTGGGAAGTAGAGATAGAAGCATCTCTGGGATTTGCTGGTCAGCTAGTCTGACTGAATTGACTCTCTCAAGGTTCCCTGAGATACCCTGTTTTAAGAAGATACAGTGAAGGGTGATTAACAAAGATTTCCAATATTGACCTCTGACCTCTATACACATGTGCACATACTGGCACATGCATGCCCACATGAGTGCGCACTCGCTCGCGCGCACGCGCGAGTGCGCGCGCACGCGCGCGCGCACACACACACACACACACACACACACACTCACATGCACACACACAGAAGCCAAGTCTCCCTCCTACCCTTCGTTGAAAGTCCTTTACAGACCTGCCATGGCCTCACACCACTATCAACATGCTGTCAATACCAATGCTCTGTGATTTCCATGGCTAGTTAGGGAAGACTTCCTGCTGTTCTCTCCTGGGATGCTTGCTCTGGAAGGTTTCAGCTGCCTTGCAAGAATCTCTCCACCCTGATGCTGCCACACAGAGAGACCATAAGAAGAGAAGAGATGCCTCAAAGCTCTGGCTGTTTGTGTCTTCCCTATAGAGGTTCAGAAGGATCAGAGTCCAGAAATGCTTTGCTCACAGCTAGGAGATTCCCATTAGGGGCTGCTTCATTGACCCCAGGCTGTACCCAGCCTGCATGAACATAAGCGGTTTTGATTATCATTGATGGCTGCTGCTGTAGGTAGTTGGTTATGCCACCGCAGATAATCACGGTATTTGTGACATCATACCAGGAATCAGTGTTTGAGAATAGCCATTTCAACTCCCTGGCAGGGAAGACCGTCTCCCCTTCCTGTCTCATCACTTTCTGGGTAGTCTCACTGAATCCTCTCAACTTGCCTGAAAGCAAAAGCTGCTTATACCAAAGCTAAGCAGCCCGCCCTCAGGAAAATCATGACAACTAGGGGTATAACCTCAGGCTATCCCATGATCCTCACAGCCCTTTCCAAAACAAAAGCACTGCGCTTTGTGGTCAGAAGGCAGTGGCACAGTCATGCTACAAGCATCATGTCAGAAGGGCCCACAGGATCGATGGTGGGTGTGCTTAGCTGCTGACCACTGGGGTCACACTGTGCTGTGTCGGCCTTAGATTGTGAGTTATGCGTTAGTTTGGCTTGACTCTCCCATTCATTTTTTTTTTTTTTTGGATACATTCATTCAATTTATTTTAACAGCGACCTTGTCATAGGTCTTTCCATGTAGGTAGACAAAGGCGTCTCTTATTCATTTGTGGGTTTCATCAAGGAAACAGAAATTATTACACATTATTGTAGTGTAACTATAGAGCCACAGGCCTCCAAGGAAAGAGAAGGGGAGAATAAAAGGAAAGTGAGCAAAGCAGACAGGAGGGAAGGGAGGAAGGAAGGAAGGAAGGAAGGGAGGAAGAGAGGAAGAGAGGAAGAGAGGAGGAGAGGAGGAGAGGAAGAGAGGAAGAGAGGAAGAGAGGAAGGGAGGAAGAGAGGAAGAGAGGAAGAGAGGAAGGGAGGCTGAGGGAAGAAAAAGAAAATCATAAGAGAGAGAGAGAGAGAGAGAGAGAGAGAGGCAAAAGAAGAAATGAGAAAAGGCAGGTGATGGAAGAATAAGAGAAAGGAGAGGGAAAAGCTGGAGAAGAAATGTTAAGTATGTAACTCTGAGAAAGAAGCCAGTAGTCCCCTGGTCATTGCCCTGTCCTTGGCTGAGTCCTGGACCAGGCAGGCTGGAGGCTCTGGGACTCAGATCTGCCTGCCTTGCTTGGTGCCAGCGCTGGCCTTGCACACACAGCTCTTGCCTGCAGCTCAACACCCTGAGCTCCTTAAATAGCTTTGAACCGCACTGAGTGGTGGATAAACATTTGTTTCACAGCTCACAAAGCAGAGCTGCTGGCTACCGGCAGGTTTGATGTAATGAGTTCCATTCTGGACCCCGGGGAACATTTAGAATGGGCTCTTCTTTGCCCAGGCTGCCAGTCAAGCTGGTACCAGGGGGAAGGAAAAAAAAAACACAACACATCCCTGTCCAGATACTAAATCCTCAGAAGCCAAGCTCCTCCATTCTCCCAAGGTGGACCTGGGCAGGGTGCCTCAGAAATCTCGTGTGTATGCCAAAGAGGGTGACGGGCTCACTTCCTTTCTCTGCATCTCAGAAAGTCTCCTGAGCAGCCCAGGACATCCATTTCTCTTCTCAGAAGCTGGAGATGGCAGGCCTCCCCTGCCTGTCTAGCCATGTAGCCTGTGGCCCTGTGACGCTTAAGACTTAGCAAAGGAAACTGTGCAGGAACAGCCTGGATGGCTGCCCCGGATTGTCATTATTGTCCTTGTCCACTGCCACCATCCTGACTGAGCCCCAAAACTGCATTCCTCTATGCTCCAGGAGCCATGGAGCCCGTGAAGCCTGGGACCACAGTATCCTTGTGTCTGACCTGCTACCTGTTATAACGAAGGAAGGAACCTCTGAGTCCCCCTTTGTGTTCTCACTGTTCTCCCCAATCTTCCCACTTCGGGAAGGA
The DNA here is from genome assembly GCA_030674055.1 of Rhabdomys pumilio. Lineage (NCBI taxonomy): Eukaryota > Metazoa > Chordata > Mammalia > Rodentia > Muridae > Rhabdomys > Rhabdomys pumilio. The sequence continues at coordinate 7,374,434 of JANHMN010000024.1, read as the reverse complement.
GCTAGAGACCAGTTGATACGATGACTAAATGGTAATTATGCTGTTGGCTTGTCAGCCTTTCCCCTGTGGATATGAATAGTCCTGGTGTTTTGCATTGTATCAGAGCCTGCCAGACAGAGCTCTGGGGCAGGTCACTACCAGGTCCCCTGCTCAGCCCACCTCCTTTCACGCCCATCAGCATTACTTCAGAATGTCACAAAAAAGAAAATCAGAAGAAGGAAAATACACCTAAAGAGGAAGCGAGAGAGCTTTGAAGCCAAATCGGTTGTTGAACTGGCTTCGTGGACCATTGCTCTCCTAGGGGCTCACTGTCATCCTGAAATCCTAGGCTCCAAGTTCTTGGAGCTCTGAGAATTTTGTCAGGGGTTGAGAGGCAGACTTGAATTTCCCCAACAAGCTAAGCAGGAAGACCTTGGCTCAGGTTTACACAGCTGAAGTCTAGACTTCCCACGAGCATCCTTTGTAGCCCTTCCTTCATAATGATAGCACGATAGGCTGAGGGAACAGGGACCTAGGAGTCAACCAGAGCCTGGCCAGTAAGAAGGTCTGTCACATGCTGGTTCTGTGCCTTAGACAATAGAAATGAAGGGCCTTTGGCAAGAGTAAGTCTCTACTTCACAGCTGAGTGTTGTTGGGCAAGATAACATGTGCACATTCTCCAAGCATCGATTTCCTCATCAGAAAAAATGTACTTAAAACAAGATAGCATGTAATACACACACACACACACACACACACACACACACACACATTCCTGTTTTCCCTTTATTCCATTCCAGTTTATTAGGTTAAACTGAGTAAGGTTAGAGCAACTCATCACTCTCTCTCTCTCTCTCTCTCTCTCTCTCTCTCTCTCTATATATATATATATATATATATATATATGTGTGTGTGTGTGTGTGTATGTATATGTATATGATGTATATGATGTATATGATGTATATGATGTATATGATGTATATGATGTATATGATGTATATGATGTATATGATGTATATGATGTATATGATGTATATGATGTATATGATGATGTATATGATGTATATGATGTATATGATGTATATGATGTATATGTATGTGTATGTGTATGTGTATGTGTATGTATATGATGTATATGTATATGATGTGTATGTGTATGTGTATGTGTATATGTGTGCGTGTGTATACACACACACTCATATTCACTCATATATATATTTTTCATATATATGAATTATCCCGTTATATATATCCTTCCATATATGTATAAAATTGTTCCATGATGTATTGAATGCTGTTTTATGAGAGCTGATGGCATGACCCTCTTTGTGGATCTGTGCTCAGAGACATTCCAGTGGTAGGTTAAAATCAGCCGGGTCAGATATTCACACCGAAAAAACATGATATTACAGATGAGGTCACTTTTTCTCCTTAAGATGATTGCTGTCTCTACGCTGCCTGCCAGTTTTAGCTGTTTGGAATAGCACAGTCCCAGAGCATGTCCTCAGGCTCCTCAAAGCCTCAAGTCAGCCGCTTGTGTGATCTGCTTGCCTCCCATCCACCCAAACACACCACTCACTTCTGACCAGGACTGTCAGACTCTCCTGGAGGCCCTATTAGAAAGCTGCAGCTTCTTGATCTATTCAACACCAAGAGGCAATTGTGAGGCAGCTGATTGTACTCCAAATCCAGGTATCAATTCAAAATGTTTTAGCCTCAGACAACCACACAGGATCAATCAACAATATAATCCTCTGCTAGTAGAACACAAAAACAAAGCCCCACCTTGCCTCTTAAACACGGTATCATTAGTCTTTGGATAAACTAAAAATTGATGCATAGAGCAAACAGCCAGAGCTATGTCCCAGGGAATGGGAGCTGATGAGATAGCACTGCTTTATGGTGAATGACAGATCATTGCTTGTTCAGTTCTCTATGCAGTGGAGCGCCATCCATCACATGGTGGACTCACTGGGTTCTAAGACGAATAGGATGCCATGAGCAGATGCTGTGGCTGGGCCCACTGGCCTGGGCAGGGCTGTGTTTCTGCTTTTCCTGGGAGAGAGAGATGAGAACAATTGTCTTTCTGTATGGTCCTGTCCTTCATTCCAGTTTATTAGGATGAGAAAGATGAGCAACCCATCCCTCATAATGTCTTTGACGACTGTTTCATGTTACATTGACTCCCAGCTGAATGGCAAGGGAAGGGCTAAGGTTCCAACCAGGAAGAAAAAGGGAACAATCACCTCTCTTGTAGTTTCATTTTTGTTGCTGTGTTAAAACATTCTGACTGAAAGCAACTACAGGGAAGGGAGGGACGGGTTTATTCAGCTTATACTTCCAGGTCAAAATCCATCACTGAGAGAAGTCAGGACTCCCAGTTGGAACCTAGAAGCAAAAACCATGAAAGAATGCTGCCCGCTGGCTTGATGACTGATTCATGCTTAGCAACCTTTCTTCTATAACCCAAGACCATCTGCCTAGGGATAGTGCTGCCCACAGTGGGCTGGGCCCTCTTGCACCAGTTAATAATCGAAGCAATTCAGCCCCTAGACATAGCCACGGACCAATGTGATCTAGGCATTTCCTCTGTCAAAGCTTTCTTCTCAGATGAGTCTATGCTATGTTACAATTACTTGCCATAGATACTAGAGCTACAACCCTTTGTTGGATGCCTTTGAGAGTAAAGTATTCTGTATGTCTTCATCCCAACACAAACAGGACACCATCACAGATATTCAGTACGTGTTGTCTGGATAACAGGAAGATGGGACATGATAAAACAAGGTAGTAGGCTATGATGGGAGAAAAGGAACAGGAAGGGGGAGGTGTGCTTGTTAAACAAGCACAGAGACTGTGGTGCTGAGGTAAGAGACAACATGGAGGATGCTGAAACAGAGGCAGGGAATCCTGAAGATAACTTCCATTCTTCTCACTTTTCTCAGGACCAGTCCTGGCCCTCACTGGTTTTTAAGCAAAGCATGTTGAGAGCAATAAAAATCAAAGCCTGTCTTTAGCCTAATGGGCACATGAGGCAGGAGAGAAAGCTAGGTGCTCGTGATTTGCCGAAGCTTGTGAGTGATCCCACAGGCCCTATTTTTGGCCTTTTGCCATTCATGGGGCAGGGAACTGAGGAGCAATGGACTCTTTCTTACTGCTGATTTAATTAAGTGTGGCTAGTCAGTGACAGGCTGACTCGGCACAGAGCCAAAGTAACAAGAGAATCGGTCATGTCATTGACGGGCAAGTCTGGCCTCATGTTTGACCAGATCAGCTTGTCGTTGAGGATTCCTCGGGACCTATGGATAGCAATTGATCCTACGGTGGTGCTAGGAGACACTGATAATTTGGTTAAAACCCATCAAGGAAAGAATAGATTGCCTATCCTATTCAATCTGACAAGAGCTACAACGTTAGTGGTACCAAGCATTTGACATCATATGGTCCAAACAACGTTTGATGGCTGTTTTCTCTTCCATATGGCTTCTGTGGACATGGTGCTGACACAGCTTAGGAGTGATTTGGAGACAGGTGGACTTTCTGTAGAGTTCACCTTTGCCATCTGTAATGAAGAGGGGTATTTTCCTCATGACATTCCCTCCACCCCCAGCTAAAGCCTACCCAACCTTCACCCAGACATCAGGAACAGCTGTCTCCTGCAGAAGGAGGCTGACTCCAGGTGGGCACTCAGCAGCAAAGGCAGGTGAGGTAATGAGTGACAAGGAGGGCCTTTTCCAGGAGGTGGAGGCCGCCGGAGGGGTGAGTAGGTTAGCATATGCCGGGCCTTCCTTGGCTCCTGGCTCTTGCACATCGGTGCAGCTTGCATCTCAGTGTGGAGTCAGATTTGCATTTCCTCCTAGTCCCATTTTTCTGCCTTTTCTTCTTCACTCATTGACTGTGCACAACACTGTATTTGATGCCAGAGAAGAAGAGTCAGAGACAGGTGACTGTCACCTCTACCTTCAAGGACCCAGTCACACTGTTGGAAGTGAAGTCAAGATACAAAAGTAACCATAGGGCAAAACCAGAAAGGGGCAGTAAAATCCATGGAGGGGGTGTGGTGAGGAATTTGGAGGTGGGGGAAGAAAAGAAGAAACAGAGAGAGAGAGAGAGAGAGAGAGAGAGAGAGAGAGAGAGAGAGAGAGAGAGGAGACATGTGTGTGGGCTCCATGGAAGAAATAGTAGCATACGGAGGCAGGCCTGGGAGGCCAGGCAAGATGAGCGTGGCTGCAATCCCAGGCCAAGGAGCCACTGGAAATGATAAGCAGAAAGAAAGGAGAGGAGAGACGTGAGAATATGGAAGGGGTTGAAGCAGCAGAAGGTTCTACTGAGAGAACATAAAGAGTCACTGAGGAGACGTGTCATCTTAGTGTTCATGTTAAGTTTTCTTCACGTTCTGAGACCTGCACATCAGAAGGACTCGGTTGCTCATGTCTCTTTTTCGTACAAATCACATTTTCTCTTTTAGTGTGGGCATGCACAACGTTCAGGAGATGATCACATTGTAAGGAGGTTGAGCCTTAGCTTTCTTTTGTGGAACTTGTACTGAAGGCGACAGGTTCCAGTCACAGTGTTTTGAGAATTTGCTACTGTCTGTATGAACGGACAGGATTGGAGGGTCAGTATGTCCTTGCTGGTCCTTCCGCTGCCTTCTGCTGTGGCTCTCTGAGTCTAGATACTGCATCTGAGTGCTCTGGCCAACTGAAGGTTAGGGATGAGAGATTTGGGAAAGCTAGCTGTGCATACAGGAGGCCTGTAGGATACATGTGGCTCCTGGCAGCCCTTGGATGCTCAGGGTCAGTGAGGCAGGTGAGGTAGAAATGTCATTGAAATCACATCTTCATACTGCTATCAGATCAGAACACAAGAGTATTAGACACAAGGGTAATGAGGTTGTGCACCAACCCAGCATTTATGTGATAGCGGATGCCATTGAAGAAGTTTTTAGCAGGTTAATGGAAGTAAAACTAATCTTTAAGAGGAATGGTCTGGCATGAGAATATACCGTCGTTGGAAAGAAGACAAGATGGTCAGTAGACACGAAAGTACATACAATCTGAGCGAGTCCAGGAGAAGGCAGGTCCAAGCTTGTCCTGAGGTAAATGTGGCAAGAAAGTGATCTGCTAAGGGTAAGGTAAGGGAAACGTGGTTCTATGAAGACATACAAGATGGACAATGAAGCGTATGAAGTCACTCTGGACTTTGAGCTTCCATACCTAGCTCCAGGTAAGTGGAATGTGGTTCTATAGAAAGACCTGCTCACAGCAGTCTAGCTTTAGTAAAACAGAGTCATTTATCATAAAACCCCAGAATTGGAACCATGGAGCATCATAACCATCAGCCTGGCTTTTTATGTGGGTGCTGGGGATTGAACTCAGGTCTGCATGCTTGTGTCAACTTACTGAGCCACACTCCCCAGAGCCTTAAGCCATTCTTAAAGTTATTATAGATCTTGTTCTTCTTGCAATAGCTAGCTCTGCCCTGTGCACAATCAAGCCTGGCACCAATTGTTGTGTTATTGTTGAATTATCAACGAATCTCCCCTACCTGGATGTCTTTCCTCTACCCTGCCAAAGATGGGTTCCTCATAGTGTGCCTAGCTACAGGCTCCCATATTTCTTGGCTTCGGTTCTAAGCGTATGCAAAACACACTGTTTTGAAGTACATCACAACGGATTTGTTATCAATAACGAAGTGCCAAGTCTGGGAAGGTTTGACACATTTTAAAGTGTGTTGGTTTTAATTTGTGTCCTGCCTTTCTTTCATTTCCTTTTTTGAGTGGGAGACCAAGGTCAGTGCTAACAGCTGTTACAGGAGGTCCTTCCTGGTCTCTATTACAGTGACAGGTGTGTTCTGCATATGTGACTTCCGCCTCAGTACCTTGACTTGGGAGAGAGCTAGAGCAAGGTACACATTTGCAGCATTCATTCTCCATCATAGAATAACTGGTCAGATCTTTAGCTTTCTCCTTGTTGGGCTAAATATTAGCAGATCTGCCCAGTGACTGGACACTCAGAGCTCTCCCGAAGAGCATTTTAATTGGCTGAGTGGGTCTCTGAGGACCTGTCCCCATTAGCATGACAGTGATTCCTGAATGTTGCTCAAATATCACAAATGCAGCTATGTTCAATCAACGCAGTCTGGGGACCTCCTAACCAAGTCTGTCTCCATAGCCTCGGCTAGTCCTATCAACACAGTCCGGGGACCTCTGAACCATGTCTTTCTCCATAGCCTTGGCTATTTCAAAGAGATCATTAACAAGGTGGATTGCATGCCCCCAGGGTCACTGTACAATATACATTGTTACTGTCTTTAATGGACTGTCCCAAGTTGCTGAGATTTTTCAGACTGCAGTGTTGGCAATGGCTAGCACCGGGCAGAGCCATGCTGTCTGCAACAATGCCCGGCCCGCCCAAGCAGACCTGATTTTGGGCAGATGTATAAGGCTTGGAGAAGGGAGGAGAGGTGGGCGTGAGTTTAAGGGGTGAAACTGTAGCAAGCAAAGGGAGAGAGCCCTCCCTAGGAGGAGGTCTTCGTTATTGATTTAGCGTGAGGGCTGAAAGTGGCAGGCAGGCAGGTGGCAGGGGCTGGCAAGCGGGGAAGACAGGTGTATGCAATCCCGGACAGTGATTAGCCGGGGTGTTGCAGATGTGGCTGGGGGTGTCAGCTGTCAGTGATTAGCATGCATGCTCCCAAGGGCTGCCAGATCAGATGGTGGCTTCAGAATCCAGATGTGAGAGGCCAGAAAACCCCCTTCTTTACCCCTGCACTCCACTTTCATCCTTGTTATTCTTTCAAACACAGGCCTTAACCTTTAACCTCCTCTAGGCAGAGGGTGATACAGACCACACTCCCCCACACAGCACCCCCATCTCAGCCAGTTTCTGCGATGACCATGTAAGCTGAGGACGCTCAGGTACCAGCAGACACAGAACATGATACAGGCACAGATGCGTGAAACCGTTTCATATGACACATTTCTACCGGCAGAGAAGTTGGCTATCCTAGTCATTACCTTGCCTACTCTTTTAGATAACCTACCTATCATCTCATACATATTTTCATTTAAATATTATTTAAGTAACATAAACATAGCAGTGCAACTCCAACCTGGATGAAGAGGTAACAACTTCCCAAGACCCCAGAAGCTTCCTTTAGTCTCCTTCTCATACCTGAATCCTTCCTTCCTCTCTAGAAGTGACCCCCTGGCTTTACTTGACACAGACTCACTTTGAAGGACCAGGAACTTTAGATTAAGAGAACCATATATGGTTGATTTATTATGCCTTGGCTAGCCCTTCTGGCCAATTATGTTTGTAACCAACTGGTTCATTTTCATTGCTACATACTATCCCACCCACAAGTAATTTCTTAGGTGTTACTTCTCAACTCGGGTCACTGTGAGTATTGCTACTTTACTGTAATGGATCCTTTAATGTGCAGACATGTGTTTCTGCACACTTAGAAGGACTGCTGGACTCCTAGGACCTGGGTGTGATCAGCTCTAGCAGGAGCTGTTTAATACAGAGGGTTTTTCAGAATGACCGTGCCACTTCGGGTCTGACAGCGTGAGACTAGCCCACCTTGAGACTGTGGCCCAGGAGTTTACACAAGAGGAGCCACCAACAGTGGCTACATGTCCCCAGCACAGATGTGACTTCTGCGTGTTTCAACATCATGTCTTTATCCTCAGTCTCCCTTAAATCCTGGTGCTGCACTGGACCATTTCAAGGGACCAGTTCAAGTCTTCCCTGAAGCAATGGCCCCAGGACCCTTTTAGATAAACTTGTTGGGCATTCATTCACTGACCTTCCTCCTGTCTCTTTCTTTCTCTCTCTGCATCTGTGTGTATGCGTGTGTGTGTGTGCCCTAGCATATGCCTGTGCGTGTGCTTGAGAGCAAGTACACATGAGAAAGTGCAAGAGCACCTATGTTTCTGTGTGTGGAAGTCAGAGATTACCCTTAGATACAGTTTACCTTCACTGTTGTTGTTGTTGTTGTTGTTGTTGTTGTTGTTATTATGATTATTACTATTAGAAAAGTTTCTCACTGGCCTGGGACTTACCCATTTGCTTATGCTGGCTACCAGTGAGTTCCAGAGTTCTGCTTTTTTCTTCTTCCTCATTCTTATGTTTATAAGTCCCACTTGTTCCTGACTTTTTCTTTTTTAAATATGGGTTCCAGGGGAAACTCAGGTCTTCATGTTTGTAAGGAAGAAATTTACTGGTATATTGAAGGAATTACCTATTTATCTCACTTCTGCTACGGGTGATTTCCTAAGCCACTTTTGTGTGTCCACACACATGTATACATATGTGTTCCTGTGCGTGTGGAGGCCAAAAGTCCATCTCTAGTGTCATTCTTCAGGTAATCTATACCTGACTTTTGGAGACAGGTTCCCTGACTGGTCTGAACCCATCAATTAGGTTAGGCTAACTGGTCAACCAGTTCCGGGAACCTCTCTGTTTCTGTCTACCCAGCCTATACTACTAAAAGCCTACACCATCACACTCACCGTTTTATAGAGGTGCTCGGAATTGAACTACTTGGGTCCTCATGCATCTGCCATGTACTGACTGAGCCATCTCCTCAGCTCCCAGTTCACCTTCTGACTCTGTTATGGAAATCGGGCCAGTATTCTGGTTTGGGCTACACATATTCATTTGGTCCAGCTGGTTCTGGCTCCTTTGATAGAGAAAGAAGGATGATAAGAAGCAGAGCTTGGCATGCAGGGAACAGAAGCAAGTGAATTGGAAGACAGGCGAATCGATGAAATTGACAGTTTTCTTTATTAATGGGTCCAATTCGTCTTGGGTTAATGGCTAAGTTCAAAATTCCAAGATGCCAGTGAGTTTCACCGTGTCCTGACCATCTTTTCATGACACAGTGAATGTGCATATGTAAGTGTATTTCTGAGTGTGTATATTTACACACACGTGTGGTGGGCTCATCTATAAGTACATATATGCGCATGCATGATCATGTGTGCGCTTATGCATTTGTGTGCTTGTGTGGGTGTGTGCTACTGTCTTATAGCATCTGTTTGTTTCCAAGTGCCCCTCCTCCACTGACAAAACTTGTGCCTTCCATGACTCACTGCGCTGCTTCTCCACTCCCACCTCCCTGTGTTATAAGCATGAGGAACCCACAACACTGGGCAACTTGGGCTGCATCTGCAGAATTGGAAACAAATTGCAAAGTGAGTCACATCAGTTGAGCAAACAATTAAGTCATTGGGAAAAGAAAAATCAGTCTAACTGCTTATTTGGCTGATGCAGAGAAAGCCGCCTATTGTTTGGTTACATCTTTCACTTTCCAGCTGGTCGTCATGACATTGACCCGAGGCTAGGCTTGCCCACACAAACGCTTTTAGCAGTTTGACCCGGACTATGTCTACAAAGCTCGAAAACCATCTGGTGAGTTCCTCAGCACAGTCAAACACTCAGTCAATAATCAGCCATCATCAATGGTCCCACTACCCTTGTAATGCTCTATGGGGACCCCAAAGAAAATGGAACAAGCATTTTTTGAGAGACATAAGATTTGAGGGTGCCATTGCTCTTGTATTGTGCTCAATGTGGGCATGTAGTATCTTAAGGTTGCCCTAGATCATGTCTGCTCCTGGGATGCTGTGGTGACTTGAATAGGAATGGCCCCATAGGTTCATACATTTAAATGCATGGTTATTGGGGAGTGACATTTTATGAGAAAGATTAAGAAGTGTGGCCTTGCTGGAGAAAATGTGTCACGGGGGGGGGTGGTCTTTGAGGTTTCAAATGCTCAAACTAGGCCCAGTGTCTCTCTCTTCCTGCTGCCCGAGGATCCAGATGTAGAACTCTCAGCTCCTCCTCCCGCACCATGTCTGTTGCCTGCCGCTATGTCTTCCGCCATGATGATAATGGATTAAACTTCTGAAACTGTAAGGCAGCCCCAGTTAGATGCTTTCCTTAGAGTTTCCATAGTCATGGTATCTCTTCACAGGACTAGAACAGTGACTAACACAGATCGACAGGGATTGCATAAGTACGAAATGGTGAGATCCAGGGATAAACCCCCAAACCATGTTGCCTTGCTCATTCAAGGCTATTGGGAAAATCACCCCACAGAAACAAACCTCTCCTCACCTTCTGAAAATCAGTAACCCAACTGTCAGAATTTAGACGTGAGGAAATTGAAGTCCAGGGAGGTTAGGGGTGGGTGCAGGGTCACAAGGGGAGGAAATGAACATTTCCTTGATCCAGTTCAACTGTGCTTGCCTGTGCCAGTGAGGATGCTCACGACCAGATGCTCAGAGGAACAGGGCATAAAGTTTACCTGTAAGAGCCTAAGTTTCTCTTTACATCTTCCTGTGTGCCTTGTCTGCATTCCAACAGCCCATCACCTCCTGAACCTCCCGTCCACCCCTAACAAACATCCGTGTCCAAAAGCAGGGCAACGGGTAGGATACGATGTTGGCTGGGGTGTATTTATGACCTGGAGTGTGCTCTAATTGTGCAGTTAGTCCCATAAATGTTATTTTATTAAGTTGAGCCACAGTAAATCTGTCGTCTCCATAAGTAACACTGCAGCGAGTCTGTAGGTAAGCTCAGAACACCACCGTGAGGCATGCTGGGCTATTAGCTTCAGCTCCACGCTGCTATCTGTGCAGTTACAGCATCTTCAGGGTACAGCTCAGGCATGGGGTTTACGGGATTCAGTTGCATACAGATGCCTTCAGCGCTCTGAAACATCCGAATCTGTTAGCAACGAAGAAGGCAAGAAGACCAGACACTCAAAATGCTTACCCCTTCTACTATGTTTGAAAACAACTCGGACCAAAAGAGAAAGCAAGAACGAGGAGTTGAGAACGCTGGGAACACATCTGTAATCAGAGCACTCAGGAAGCTGAGGCAGGAAAATCCAGACCAACCTCAGCTGCCCAGCAAGCTTGAGGCCTTCCTAGAGTACACCAGACCTTGTCTTAAAAAAAAAAAAAAAAGGACAACCAAGAAAACCAACTTAAACAAACAGAGTATTGAGTTATATTTCTAGCCTCACTAAGAGCTTAGATTGTAAAACCGCTTTGTGTTTCAGATCCCACTCCAACTAACTTTAAAATGGAGACACGTCCATACTCCTCCACACTGACTCACAAAGATTAATGAGGCAAAATTGGACATTCGTCAGATGCAGATAACAGTGATCAAGTGTATTCTAATGCGTGTGTGAATATGCGTGCGTGCTTGCATATTGTGCATGTGTGTTCATGTGTGTGTGCATGTGCGTGTGCATGTGCATGTGTATGTATGTCTCTGTCTGTGTATATATGTTGTGTGCGTGTGCACATATGTGTGCACACATGAGCGTGCGCACTGCAGGTGCACATGCGCATGTGGGTAGAGTCTAGAGACTGACAGAAAGTCTGTTCCTCAGTCACTAATCATCTTTTGTTTCGTTTTGTTTTGAGACAGTGTTTCTCTGGGTAGCCTTAGCTGTCCTAGAACTCAATCTGTAGACCAGGCTGGCCTCAAATGCACAGAGATAGGATAGCCTCTGCTGCTTGAGTGCTGGGATCAAAGATGTGCACCACCACAACTTAGTCCACCCTATTTTGGGGGATGAGGTCTCTCACTGAACGCATCAAGCAACCTTCCCGACTCTGCCTCTCCCACCTTATGCCCAGCTCTGGAGATTCAGATGTTTGCCACAGAGCCTGTGTTTTAGTTCTTGTTTTTGTTTTGACTTAGGGTTGGGGATCTGAACTCGGGTTTTTATGTTTGCATGGAAACATATTACCTTCGTTTCTTCATCTCCAGTCAAATGTATTTTCCCACCTGGTCCATGCTGCATGCAGGATGTAACTACTTGGCTTGGAAAGAATGCATCACCTACCTTCTTCTTATAAGGAGACGAAAGAGCTCAATCCACGTCTTACTATTGTGAACATCTCAGCACTCAGGAGTATATGAGGAGTTTTCCAGGCTGACTTAGCAATGCTGGCTTAGGTGCCATCAGATCCAGTCCTCGTTACTGCACTTCCAAGTTACCGTAGGCTGCCATTTTCAGGGCAGGGTAAAACTAAGAGCATTGGGAAGAGGCTAGCTTTGAAGAGCCCAAACTGAGAAGCATTTACTTTAGCTCCCAGGGTTGAATTGGTCCTTACTCATTACAAGAAACCACATTCCGTAGTTCCTAAGAAATGAAGCAAAGCTTTCCGAGATTTGATTTGTTGTGTGGTGGGCTCTCTCTCTCTCTCTCTCTCTCTCTCTCTCTCTCTCTCTCTCTCCCTCTCTCTCTCTTTATAGTATTTCCAGAGATCCCCTAGATTCTTAAAAAATATAGGAGTACAGAGATGGCTCAGTGGTTAAGAGCACTTGATCTTTCAGAAGACCAAGGTTCAAATCCCAACACCCTCATGATGGTTTCTAATCACCCATTATATCAGTTCAAGGGAAACTCAGTGCCCTCTCCTGCCCATGTCTGTGGGTACTGGGCACACACAATTCACATACATGGAAGCATAGCACTTACACAAAAATAAAATATAAAATTTAAAAATTAGTAATGCCAAGGAAAAAGTAGCAAGTGAACTGAATTTCAATAAGGCTACAAGGGGCTCAAGTGAGGGTTTGCAGAGTCAAGAGAAAGACGATCGAAGACAGATGCCTCAAACCGAGGTCACCCGGCATTAAATTACAGACATGTCCCTGGTTTGTCCAAGACTCGTTACAGCATGTTTCCTTATAGCAATAAAAAACAAGAGACATTAACAGGCAATGATGCTAGCTGGAATTGAGTGGCCTCTGGACGATGAAAGGGGAGATTAAGGAGCCCACTCTCCACCACCCAGACAGTTACAGAAAACAGAAGGCTGCGTTCTCCACTGTTCTTGTCACCAGTGGGAGAAAGTAGCCATTGGGCCAAAATCCAATGGCTGTCACATGCCCTTGTCCAGCCATCCTTTGAGGACTCCAGTGGTGGCCTTAAGGTGACTAAATGGCCAGCTGAATACAGTACGTTTTGCCTATGGATCTTTGCCTCTCTTGGCAGTCCCCATGGCTCCCCGTGCAGGCAGTACCATACATCACTGCCGCTCTGCAGGCGCACCACCCAGATAGCATCCGAACGATTGTAAACAGGATGATTCACAAACGGTGGCAGCAGCTAAAAGCAGTGCAGTTCATGACCTGGCGCACGATGCCAAAATTCTAAATGGGATGTCGCAGCAACAACAAAGCAGCTCGGAAGATTCTAAAACACAATGGTGTCACCGGGACATTCACAGGGTGCCATAACCTGTAACTGACAAGTGAGCCTGCCCATTGTCATCTCTCCCCGTGTGCAGCATCTTTGAGCATCCACAAACAGGGGTGTAAATATTCTTCAGACAGAGCCCTAGATTTTCCCACAGGCCCTTGCAGTCAGCTCGGACAGAGTGATTTCCAATATTCAGTCACTGAGAATCCCGACTATGATACACAGACCATGGAAGAGCTTCATGACAGCAATGTCACCTCTGTTTTGATGGCATTTGACAGCTTACAAAGTGTTTTCACATACATCACCACATTTACTCCCAGAGGGGTCGATAGTTTCTTCCCCGTGCTACCCATAGTTCTGTGTGCTAGAAAGAGTGTTGGAGTCAGTCCTAAGTTCAAATCTCAACTCTAACCCATCACTTGTACCCACCACAATTAGCTTCATTTCTCCTGGACTCCTCTGTCAGATTCATTTCTATTTCTGAGGGTTGGAAGTAAAAATTAAATAGTGCAGAAAGAGCCATAGTACTGAGCCATATGTACAGAACAACACGTGCCATTGGTTTCTATCAGTATACAAAGGAAGAAAATAAAGCTTAAGACATTAGGGGAGTTGCTCAAAGAAGCAGCCAGGAAGTGACAGAATTGAGACCTCATTTATTTTACAAACATTATTGAACACCGACTATACATCAGTGCCCAGGGCTTAGCAAAGTGGAGACGATGTGAGTCTAGCTATTGAGATATTCACAGTGGAGTGCTTGAATCTGAAACGAAAGCAGTCAGTTGAAGTCCAATGTGATCCGAGAGGCAAAAAAGCCATGTAGGGATTATGCTCTGTGGGTGTGCTCTGGAGGACCACAAGGGTGGAGTCTGAAGAACAGGAACCTGTAGAGGAGGCAGCAGGAGAGTTTTACCTAAAATAAGATCTCAATAGTTGTGTGAGGGTGAGGGAGGAGAGGAACATTTTAGGCTAAAGAAGTAGCCTGTGTTTTTTAGAGCGCGTGTTGAATGTGCTGTGGCTGCTGCAGCCCTGAGGAACTCCAGGGAGGCAGGAGTGGGAGGATTGTCCTTCAGGTAGTTTGGAAGAGTGCAGATTGAGAAGCATTCACATCTGAGCGAACCCTGTGATGATTCATAAGAGCGAGCCCGCAAGTCAGGCTTGCAGTCTTGAATCGGCAGCAGCCATGTGGAAGGCTGCTGGAGGGAGATGTCTCAGGCAGGAGTTCAAGGAGAGACAGAGACTGTGGATTAAGGCAGCAGCAGAGCGGGCAATTCTGAAAGACATTTGGAGGCAGAATGGGGGTGACAATCAGGTTAGATGTTGACACACGGGAAGAAGGCAGAGTTTAGGAGTGCCAGGTTATTAGCTTGGATGTCTGGGTGAATAAAGGTGCCACTCACTAACGTAAGGAGGTGGAGGGTTGAGGGGGGCAATATTAAATTAATTTGAGCTTGCTGATTCTGAGAGACCCGGGGACATCCAGGGAAAGATGCTCAGTAAATAATCGAAATGTGACTCTGGAGCCTGAGAGAAGGCTGGGACAGGCCTGAAGATGATGGTGGAGACCAGGTTTACACTGGAGGAATAAAACAGGAACAGAAGGCCCTGGAGGACTGTGGGAAGACCGGTGTCTCAGGAAGGATGAAGTGCCAGGAGATGAGCTTAATTCCAGAAACAAGAGGAGAGAAGCCTTTTGCGAGGTTTGAAAGTAAAGAGAGCAATAATTCCAGGGAATAGTAAGCTACAACCATCTGCCTATTAGAGAACAGCAGGACGACTTCGGCAACCCCGGTTCCAGACGCAGAGGTGAAATTGTGAGCCTTCCCTTGATTCTTTTTAAAATCTGTGATCCATAGTACAAAACATTATTTTATATTATGAACTCGGATAGAAGCTTCATGAAGGAGCACTGATTCTTTAATACTTCATATTTATCTTATTTCATTCTATCTCATATTATCTATTCCATACCCCCTCCTTCCGGTTGTATTCCCTCCATCCCATTTCATCCACCCTGTTACTAACACTCATTCCTACATCCCCCCCCCCCCCCCCCCCCCCCCCCCACCCCATCCCCACCTATCCCACCTCACCCACCCCACCCTACCTCACCCCCACCTCACCCACCCCATCCCACCCACCTCACCCATCCCTCCTTGCCCCACCCCATCCACTCCACCCATCTCACCCATCCTACCCTATCCCACCCCACCCTACCCCACCCTATCTCACCCCATCCCACCCCCATCCTATCCCCTCCTATTCTATTCTGAATGTCACTTGGAAATAACTAAATTCATTTTAGGGCCAACTAGTAGGTTTCAACTTCCAGTTATAAAAACACTTGTTTGTTCACAAACATAAATCAAAGCACAGAGTGGAAGTGAGAACACCAGTCATCAAGTAAAGATACCTGATTTGCAGTGTGACTCAGCTATTATCGACTGTGTGACCTCAGACGTGCCCATTAACCTCTATGCATCTCTTTCATTATCTGTAAAATCCAGATAATATGTCAGCTGCAAAGGGGTCTTCTGGGCATCAAATGAGATAAAATGCGTGAAGGCAAAAAAAGCATATGCCTAGAATTGTCCGGTCAAACTAAAATTATCCTGTATTTAAAAAATAAAGAGAAGTGGCAGGGAGCGCTAGCACACAGCTGCTTCTGTTTCCCTTAGCCGAATCCCAGAGTCACACCTCTTCTGAACACAGAGAAAGAACACCATAATAGGAGCCAAACTAATGAGAGCGGACAGGCAGCACAGCCGCACCTACAACATCTACCGACAGGGAGGCCTTGTAGAACCCACCTGAAGCATGGCGCTCCTTTGCCAGCACCATCAGAGCCATCTTGATTTGTGATATATATTGAGTCCTTCCTTGGGAAGACTTTCAATACACTCAATACAGTCCTTCTGTGAAGGGACATGATATAGGTAGTATTTGTACCACAGCATGAAATGACAAGGGACAGATTGCAGGGAAAAGGAGAAGATGGGTCATTTAGCTCGGGAACTAATCCCTGTATCCTTAGGGAATCCTATAGTGTCTGCATTACACCATAAGACGATTTGACTCATCTATCTTGTGTTTATGTGTGCATATGTCATATGTATCCATATGTGTACATACCAAGGCAGGAGGATGTCAGGTGTCCTGCTCTATCTCTCCCTACGTTTTTCCCTTCAGCCAGCAAATCTTAGTGATCCCCCTGTCTCCACTTTCCCATAGTCCTGGTGCTATTGGCACATGAGAGACCTATACAGGCTTTTTATGTAGGTGCTGGAGACTTGAACTCGGGGACCCATGGTTGTGCAACAAGCACTCTTAACCACTGAGTCATCTTTCCAGCCTCTAAATCAATGTATTTTATAATCAATTTAATAAATGATTACACTTGAATATCCTATATAGATTCTGACCTAGAGAGACAGAAATGGTGAAGGCTTGGTATCTGAATTCTATAAGGACACTGGCATGTGGCAGATGTGAATGAGACAGACATAGAAATGGATAACTTCCTTTAACTTCAAGATATGCATCTGAGCCGGGAAAGATGCAGACAGACCATGACAGAAGAGAAGGGCAGATAGTAGAGTCAAGGAATGCTTCCGAAGGTTGCCTTGCCGAAGAGAAATGTACTGATAGAAGAGTTAATAAAGAAAGACGGGGAAGAAAGTCCAGAAGGACGAAAAAGGCATAAAAAGTAACTCCTTGAACACTATATATTTTTCTAGGCCATAAAAGGTAGTGCAGACCCTGTCACTGGGAGTTTGTTAGCAGGATGAGATGAGATGCTGAGAATGTACTGAGTTTGCCTTCTGCTCTGGCAGGAGTATGAAGGAGGAATCTAAGAGAGTGGGTCAGGTACATTAGGGACATTTGTGGTGGTCCACACAAGAGGTGTGGAGGGCTTGAGCAAAGGAAGTGATAGCAGGCACCGAGAATGCTTGCTCATATTGCATTTAGACTCAAAGCAGAGGAAAGATAATAAACACTGTGTGAACACAGAATGAATAATACTGTCCTAGGTTGGTCTGTGACATTGGCCTCTGTGAGTTCGGGATCGAACCTAGATGAAATAAGATGTTTCCACATGATGGTATGCATTAAGAGATGCTAAGTATCAAGGGGGAAAGATACAGATCCATGGCTCTGGAAGTTAGAAGAGAAGCCTGGGTCCCAGATGGGTGTCCAAAGAGGAAGTGGTATTCATTGCTGTTCCTAGAAGACAGTTAAGATTTTTGTCATGAGCTAATAAAGCTGGAAGGGTGTTTCTAGAAGGAACACCGTAACCAGAGGTAGAGGATACAGAATGATGTGCCTAGGGATAAGCCTGGGACCAAATCTTGGCTCTGTTACATTCTAATCCCCAAATTGATGGCAATTTACTCCCTGTGCCCCTTGCTTGTGTACCACTGTCGTGATAATTATCGTCAGTCTTGCGGAGTTGTTTCCAAATTTTATTTTTTTGATGAACTTATTTTTTTAACTCTAACAAAATTTAATTTCATCAGCCAGTTTAATATTTTCATGTTACTAGTTAGTGTCCTCTTCTTTCAGGTGTAAGAATCAGTTTTAGAAATTCTTATACCCAGCAGCTGTAGTGGTAATGGACTCTCACCATGCTTGTTTATCTGGGAAAACACTTACCTCTCCTAGACTTCGGAATGACAGGTTTGCCAGGGCCAGAATGCTTGCCTAGTCTTATTCTAGGACTTTAAAGATATCGTCCCAACCTTCCCAGTGAACAAGATTTCCACTAAGAAATCTGCTGGTAGCCTGGCTGAGATTCTCTTGTGTATGCTAAGTCATTTTCCCCTTGCTGTTTCCAAAACTCTGCCACCCGTCACTCGGGGAATCTGATTATCACGTGACTCAGTGAAAACCACTTTGTGATGCTCTTTGGTCTTTAGGAATGTAGATATTCACTTGTTTCTCCAGATTTTCAGGATTCATGAAAAATTCTTACTCCTTCTTTCCATATGCTTCTTCTGGAATTCCAGTGATGTACACGTTGGTTCACTTGATAATGTCTCAATGTCTCATAATTTCCACAGGCTTTCTTCATTTCTTTCTTCCTTTCTTGCTTCTCTGATTGGGACTTTAAAGTGACCTGTCTTCTGGTCCATCATCACTAAGTCCTGTGCTGGACAAGACAGACGTCTGCTGTTGAAACTTTGTGTGGAATTTTCCTGGTCAGTCATCAGATTATTCAGTTACAGCGTCTCTGTGCTGCTGTGTGTTCCTCTGTGTTCCTGTTGCTTACTTTGTGATTCTCATCTCTTCACTGAAATTCTGTTTTCATATTGTTTGCATTTATTCAACATAATATTTTTTATTGATTCTTTGGGGATTTCACATCATGCATCCTGATCACTCATTTCCATGTCCTTCCGTGTCTGCCTTCCATCCTCTTGACCTCCCTCTCCACCACAAAAAATAAAATGTCCAATTTGTGTTATCTATATACTTGCTAGAACATGGTCAAACTCTCAGTGGTCTGCCATGTAAGTAGAGCCTAGTGTTTCCCCACACCCCAAGCCTCCAGTTGTAGAGGACTAACTTCACCGTCCCTATCACACTTTTTTTAACGAGTTCTCTTCAATGGCTTTCTGTTTATACTGATACTTTTCAGGGGCTGATGGGGTTGTCATAGAAGTCTTCCATTCTTTCTTCCTCAAGTCCTTCTTTCTCAAGTATGCATCTAACCACTGCAAAAAATAGTTTCCTTGCTCTTTACAGTCAGCAGGAGTGTGAAGCATGGGCTTCCATTTGGTTTCTGGCAATAGCACAGACCAGGAACATGGCTTCTGGCTGCAGTCAGCCCACAGACCCAAAGCGCTCGGATGCAGTCTCTACCACAGACATATCACCATGGCCTCGGGTGGTAGTGCAGGCCACTCAGATAAATATGACCCCTGGAAGTAGCACGGCACATGGACATCGATTGACATGGCTTTTGGTGGCAGCACAGACCATGGACATCTACATGGCCTTCAATGGAAACATGGACCCTCGACATCAACACAGACCCCAGCTGCCAGATAAGGCAGCATGATCCAGACATTACTATGGACTCAGGTGGCAACATAGGCCACTCACCACATCAGCCTTGTCCTCAACACTGCCACATCTCCAGTTCTGCCTCTCTCCATAGCATGCATATGGCTGTTTTTCTATTTCCCATCTCTCCATCATAGATCTGTTCATTGTAATGATGCCCACTTCCTGTGCCACAAAGCAGGATGGCCTCACTTTTTTTTTTTTAAATGTATCTCTAGCAAGAATATTATTTTGAACTCTTTGTCATGCAGGTTATGAACCAGCATCTTAAGGGTTAATTACTGGTCTTTTGTTCTGCTGGTGGCGTTTCTCTAATGATTTGTGATCCTTGAATCCATACACTTAGTGTCAGCACATACAAAGACTAGGAAGATCATCCTTATCTTTAAAAACAAAGGACTTCCTTCAGCAAGGAAAGGAGTTTCCAGTCAGCCTGTTCAGAGATGATATCATTTCCAGGTGGACATGCTGCTGAGGTTCCCAGGCGGACTCATCTGATGTCTGGGTAGGCAGACAGGCAGGTCTAATGCCTGTGTTCGTGTATGTACTGGGGCTGTAGGGGAAGCCTAGAACCATGTTGCATTTAGCAAGCCCTGGGAATAGAGTTTAGAACAGACATGGACCTTATCTCTGTTTGAGTCATCTTAGGCCCTGGGTCTGATAAGGGACACAACGACTGACTAAGAGGTTATAACTCGTCAGGTATCTGGGACTCATGGGCACCAGTATGGCAGTAGCTCTGGGAACTAAGTCAGCTAATCAGATGTCTGGAATCATGGAAGACAGGGACTGCAGGTATCACCTATCTACTAGGATGAGACAAACTTGGACACAGCTTAGAACTAGGAGTTCAGGCTTAGAGGATAAACTGATGGATACTAATCTGGCATTTGGGGCTGAAAAGGTTGGCCTGGCATGGGAGCCAGGTAAGATCGGGATAACCTGAAGCCATGACTGTAGGTACTAGCACGGCACTGAGAGGAACCTCAAACCTGGGAACATGAGTTATGGCCAAGAGTCCAGGTTATAAAGGCTGGCAAGATACTGGGGTGGGTATAGTGATGAGGTAAGCCTAGAACGTGGATTTTCTGGGCTTGTTCATTTATTTTAGTGTTAAAGTGTGCTGGAATCCTGATTGTGGGTTCCAGCCTGGTGAATAGGATTCTAAGGCCTGTTTTGGTGGGATGTGTCCAGTATTGGATCTAAAGCGATGCTTCTCAACCTGTGAGCTGTAACCCCTTTGAGAGGTCAAATGACTCTTTCACAGGGATCACCTAAGACCATCAGAAAACGCAGATACATTGCAACTCACAACTGTAGAAAAAAAGTACAATTAATTCTGTGTTTGGGAGTCACCGCAACATGTAGCTGGTGGTTTTGCTACTCTGTGGGTTTCTCTTTCTTCCACCCTTCTCCACCCTTTTTTTTTACCCTTTCAACCCTTTAACACTAGATAAGAGATCAAAAAGGATGAAGAAAAAAGGAAAGAGCTCTCTGAATAAAGTCAGGGGTCAGAAAGGGGGGGTGACTTTATCATTAGATTACTTCCTGATGATTGGGGTGTCCAGTTCCTGGGACAGGATTGATCATCACTGTCAGGATATCTTATTTCTTCTTGTTTTTTCTTCTTTGTGCATGATTACTTAACAAACCGTGACCGACAGCAACCACTACCAACCAATCAATAACCCCTCCCCCGGGGGGCCCTAGCACTTATATACCTTCTAAAATCTCTTCAGATTTCCGAACATCACCCAATGACAGAATCTATCTGCAACTGGCAAAACCATGCCCCGGCTGGAACATGAGGCAAGTCATAGTCACCTGTCATGGACAATCTGAAGCAGCCCCATATCCCACACCTGAGATAAGAGTGAAAACATATTCTTATACCATTTCTGTTTTTTTTTTTCCAAAGAAACCAGAGTCCTCACTACAACAAAGTGAGGAACTGTATTAATGGGTCACAGCATTAGGAAGGTTGAGAACCAATGGGGTAAAGCAAAGTCAATAATACGACCCTCCTTTCCCTTTTCAGAGCATCTTTATTTAATTCCTGTGCTATACTCAGGAGTTAACTGTCCCGTCTGTTTTCCTCAGCTCTTGTAAAGATGTGCTCAGCTCAAAGCAAGTCAGCATCACATGGTATCTCTGCCTCTGTCATCATAGTGAACTACTGACTTGTTAGGGCAAACTTCTCATGAAGGGAGAATGCATATGGCGTTGAACAAAATGGAGAGAGTGACTGTGGCCAGAGGCTGTGACACACATGAAGGCCTTGGGGCTGTAGCTAAGGAATTGCACTTTGTTGGCCATAGAGCTACTGATAGTTCATGAGGGGGACCAAAGAGTGGGACCATGTTGACTAAGAGTAACCAATATCCATGGTAAAGGTGATTTGGAGGAATAAGGGATTACAGTTATGAAGAACATGCATATATTTATCAAAATATTTTAGGTGAAAACTAAACAAAACTTAGTAAACTGGTTTAGCGTTATTCGGAAAGGAGACAGACTGGGCATGAAAGAAGTAAGGAGAAATGAAGGAAATATAAATGACTCCCAAGCTTCAGCTCACAGGTCCTGTAATGAGCCTGTCTCAATAATAACAATCTCACAGCACACATTAAAGAAGACAAGAGAACTGGGTTAGGGCAGAAATTGTGGAAATGAGGAAGTAGAGCAAAATGGTAACTTCCGTTTTTTGAGATTGCCAGTTGACTGGATACCATTCTATTCTGTAGATTTTTCATTAGCACCTGGATAGAAACGTCATTTCTCAGGTTCTCTTGCAAGTGGACGTTGACTAGTGGTAACATTCCTACCAATTGGGTGTAGGCAGAGGGACGTACACCAATCCCAGGTCACTCGGTGAATTTCAGTGAAATTCCACTTGTTTTGTATTGCTCTTCCCAGTTTCCAAAGATCTGTAAGGAGCCACCAGCATGTTGACTAGGAAAGCATCCTACGGTGCTCCAAAAGGAATGCCTACATATCCCCACCCTCTGTGAGCTCAGGGGGTTACACAAGAGGGAAGTTCACTTTTATACCACTTAGGGCACTGGGATTTTGGCTTAAATTAAAGCAATTAAGGGCAGGATCTTGACCAGTAGGGAGGTACATGATGAATGAGGTCTTAGAGAGAGCTGAGATGGAGACACTGTGTAGCACTGGAGGTGGATGGGGGAGGGGTGAGGCTTTTATGTGAATGAGGAAAAGGATGTAGCCATGTGGCCAATGATATTGCCAAGGGAAACACTGCAAGAACGGAGGCATAAGGGCTGCAGAGAGCTCTGACGGTGAGCATGGTACGGTGTATGAAGGAAGAGAAGCTGAAATGGAGAGAACCATAGAATAGTAACACGCTCAAGAAAAAGCAGAAGAAGACAATGATGGGGCTATGAGAGGGTCTTTATTTAATTTGTTCATAAGAAAGAGTGGCCAACAGTCCAACCTACAGGGAGATCAAAGAGAATATGAATTGGAAACATATCATAAAATTCAGCTAGCTGAAGTTAACCAATGCTAGAAAGTGATCAAGAGAAAGTCAAATTGTATCCAACCTAATCTATTTAAGAAGGTAGAGGGTTTTGTAATAGAATCTGGAGTAGCCTGAAATTACTTCTTAAAAGGTATAAAGAAGGGACTATGTGGAGTTTCCTCTCCTGGAGATGCGGTTTAAGCCGAGCTTCCCCTCAGCTTCCCTTCAGCTTCCCCTCAGCTCTCAGTATGGGCTGAACTTAGTGACTAGCTTCCAAAGACTGTGGAAGATTACGGAAAGGAGAAAATAGCAACTTTACAGAAGAGAAACTTGACAGCCACCATCTACCTCAGCAAGTGATGAAGGTTAGCATCGCCAGTGACAGGTCACACGGATATAATGTACCCCCGACAGGATAGCATGAGAAGGGCAATCAGCTCTGTGGTAGTCCTCTCCAAAACTCACAACCTCAGTCTAAATATGAGGAAAACATCAGAAAGTCTGAAACTGAGGGACAGTCTACAGAATACCTGCAGAGTACCCTTTAAAACTGTCAAGGTCACACACAAAAAAAAACAAGGAAACACTGAGAAAGTGTCTCAGATGGTGAGCAAAGAGACATGGCAGCTAAATGCCACAGGCATGCCGGGTGAAATCTCAAGACAGAACTGTACAAGACTTCAACACTTGGCAAGAGCTGCAGGAAACCTCAGCTTCAGTGCTCACTTCTCCACTGCTGTGGTTTCTCATGGTAAAGAAGACTTGTTTTATTTTGAATTCCATATGTAAGTGGTAATGGGAGTGAGTATACACACTTCTGGGTGCAGGTGCCCAAGGAGGCCACAAGAGGGTGTCAGATCCTGGAGCTGGAGTTACAGGCAGTTCTAAGCAACCTGATGTGAGTACTAGGAACTGTATTTGGGTCCTCTATAATTGCAGCGTGTTCTCTTATCTGGTGGAAAAATCTCCAGCCCCTAATTTATTTTGGAGAAAAATGACATAGATAAATAAAATACCAATCTACGACATATTGGGGGAAGGGTATAAGCTCTGTGCTTATTGTCTTTGTATGTTTCCTATAGATAAAACATTCCAAGTATGGTGGTTTGAATGTTTGGCCCAGGAAGTGGCACTATTAGGAGGTGTGGCCTTGTTGGAGTAGGTGTGGCTTTGTTGGAGGAAGTGTGTTACTGTGGGGCTGGGCTTTGAGGGTCCTATGCCCAGGCTCTGCCCAGTGTAGAAGAAAGCCTCTCTTCCTGTGGAAGAGAGTGTCCTGGTTGCTTTTGGATCAGCAAGTAGAACTCTCAGCTCCTCCAGTACCATGTCTACCTGCATGCTGCCGTGCTTCCTGCTATGACAATACCTCTGAAACTGCAAGCCAGCCCCAATTAAATGTTTACCTTTGTAAGAGTTGTTTGGTCATGGTGTCTCTTCACAGCAGTAAAACCCCAACTAAGACAAGCAAAAGGCCTGGGATATTGCCTGTGAGCAATGAACGAGTTTGAAATATAGAGTATCTGAGCCTCTACTCTTCCATCCTTTCCTTCCTCCCTTCCCCCAAGAAAAAGTTTTCCATTAATCCATTATTCTAGTGCAATGGAATGTTCAATTTCACACACTGTGTGACATTCCATGCCAACCAGAATGGTTAATGCAACTTTACATTTATGACTCTGTTTGGGTGTGAATTATTGTGTTTATGAAAATCTCCATATTAACGTCTGATTGTAAATCATTCTGCTGGCTCCCTTTATTAATAGCTCAATCCCCACTACTTACCGCTGCAAGCCCTCAGATCACCACCACTGTACTGGAGAGGGACCCCTTCCTATTTGCTTGCCGTCAGCGTCTAGCCATCTTAGACTTTGCACTAAAGCCTCTAGCGTCTGAACTGATCTTTTCTTTGTTGAAAAGTGGGCAGCTTCTCTGAGAAATACCATTTTTTCCTTCCTGTCCCCAATTTCTTACTCTTTAGAAACCCCATCAGGAAATGATTTGGACAGGGATTCTGGAGGACCACAGACTTGGTATGAAATCACTGATCTTGGTGAGTCTTATCCTTTGCATGTAAGTCATACCCCACTACCCCTGTTCAACTGTTTGAACACTTGGTCCCCAGCTGGTGGCACTGTTTGGGAGGGCTATGGAACCTTTAGGAGGTATAGCCTTAGAAGCCTGTCATCGGTGGTAACACATTCCTGCCACCATGCCTCTCTAGCCATGGTAAACTGTAACCCCGCCAACCGTAAGCTGAAAGAAATCCTTCCTCCTTTGGGTTGCATCTTGTCAGGTATTTGGTTATATATTTTTATAGCAACAAGAAAGACATGTTGTCAAATTTCAGTTTCCTTACCTGTAATAGGCTTGTATCAAACAGACTGGTTAGAATTACTGGGACGGTAGTTAGGACACAGAAAGGACTGGTCCTCTCCCTCAGGAAGCCTCCAGTAGTCATTTTGTTACACTATCATACTGACAAGCAACAGTAATGCTAGTAGACTGATTATAGGTATTTGGGGCTGTCAGCTGGATGATCTAGGCTCTTTCAGTTTGTCCACAACCTAGACCAGTGGCATTGCAAAGTCACTGAGTATCTCTGGCCTGGCGACTTTCGCACTTGTAAAAGGAGGAAGCCACAATTCTTAGGCTTTTCCCCAGAGTCACCGTCACTGCTGCCTGCATGTAAATAGGTAGCAACACCCTTGAAGGACCCATCGTTCTTTTTTTTTTTTCTATCCTGTGGATGACCCATTGCCTCAGGCCAGACACTGTGGCTCAACAGGAATGGCTCACAGAATCTTCAAAAAAGGCTAGCCTTGACTTTTCCGTGCCTCCTCATGTGTAACAAACAATTGGTATCATACCCCTTACCCCAGCTCCCTTACAGGCAGGAGGGGAAATATGAAGTCTCCTCAGGCCAGGATTTTATGCTCCTGTAAATCATTCAAGCGGCCAATATTTTCCTTTGCTGCACTCCTCTCACCTCGCAGAATATTTTTTTTTTCTTGCAGTGAAATCCATTCCCCCGGCCTGGAAACATGGGCACTTTATAGAAAATCTTTAGCTTGTACCAGCACAGATGGATGGCTCTTATTTGCTGTCTGCAGTTCATGGTGTTGCAAAGGCATCGCCAAAAACTATCAACTGAGACGTAAAAGCAGGGGAAAAAAAAACGGATAGGGACAAGAACGCTGGCACATCCGCGCGCTCACATGAACATTTACAAGCGTGATCAAGCCAACGCTCGGAAGGACAGGTTCCATAAAGCAGCCATCGAACTCATAACCCATGCTTGCTCAGAATCCCTGATGCATGGAGGGAGGGCTAGGAAAGGCCTACTCCGACAACCTGAGTCCTGTGCCCTAATACTGCAAATGACTCGACAGAAAACACACCAGTGTCAGGCCTACCTTCTTGGGAGATTATTGCAGGAGGATTCCAAACTCAAGGTTATCCAGGGCTACAGAGTGAGTTCAAGGCTATCACAGCTAACTTAGTGAGACCCTACCTCCCTCAAAGCAAAAAGGACAGAGGGCTGGGTGTATACCCTATGGCTGAGCCCCTCTCTGGCATAAGTCAGGCCCCAAGTTCATTCTCCTATACTGTCAAACAAAATTGAAGAGACAAGATGTGTCTATTATGTAATTTTAAGAACAAAGAACAGTTTGTTATAACAGAGACTTCCTTATGACATCTTGCCGTGCTTAAGGGGGCTGGACTTTGACACGTGCAATATCATATGTGATAGTCACTGTGTATTTTTGAGGCTCTGATTTAAAGATGTGGACCCGCGTCTCATACTACCTCTCTTCCTCTTCCCTCCCTTCTTGCCCCCTCCCCTCATCCCATCCTCCTTCTCTCTTTCCCTTTTCTCTCCTTTTCTTTCTCCTCCTTTTCTCTAGTCTCTTCTCTTCTCTTCCCTCCTCTTCTTTTCTTTCCTCCCCCTCCTCACCTCCGTTCTTTCCCCTTCCCTCCTCCCCTCTCCCCTCTTTTCTCTCTTCTCCCCTCTTCTCTCCTTTCACCTCCTCTCTCCTCCCTTCCTTCCCTCTCCTCGTCCATCTCTTCTCTTTCTCCCCTTTTCCTTCCCCTCCTTCTCTTTCTTCTCCCCTCCTTTCTTCTCCCCTCCTCCCCTCTCCTCTCCCATCTTCTTCCTTTCTCTCCTCTCCATTCCCTCCCCCTCTTGTCCCCTCCCCTCTCTTCTCCCCTCTTCCTTCTCTTCCTCTCATGCAGCCCTCCCCCCACTTTGTATCTGTTCTAATGTGCTTTCTGTTGGTGTGATAAAACACCAAAGCAAGCAATGATTTCTTTCATCCTACAGATTACAGTCACTCATTGAGAAAAGCTAGAGTAGGAATTCAAGGGGGCAGTCACTGAAGCAGGGACCAGAGAGGATCATTGCCTTTTGCTCACTCTCTGGCTCAAGTTCAACTACCTTTCTTATCCAGTCCCATCTGCCTAGGGAGAGCGCCACCCGCAGTGGGCTGAGCTCTTCCACACCTGTCATTAATCAAGAAAACAGCCCACAGACTTGTCGACACTATAGTCTGATGGCAGCAATTCCTCATGCTAGTCTAATGGAAGCAATTCCTTAACTGAGGGCCTCTCTTCTCAGGTGTGTCAACTAAAGTCAGTCACCACAATATCGTCTGCTACACTAAACCCAGACATCCCTAATTCCTTCACCAGAAGGACGGGGTGGGGTATACATGAGGAAACTATGTGTGAAAACGTCATAAGGGAGCCTGTTAATGTGGACGTGTGCAAAACATACTACTACTGTATATCTAGGGAGGGGTGGGCTCTTATTGGTTTCTGCCCCTTTGGGTCTATCCTGGCCACCACGCACAATTTTTCTCGTGTTCGAGGTCATGCAATCTGAGGGCTCCAGTTGACCTAGCCAGGCCCGGAACCCCTAACTGACACTGGCTGTCTCCACTGCCACTGAGGCCACCAGCCCAAACTCTCACCCAGAAAGATTAGCGCCCAGGTCTCTTTTCCTAAACACCAAGTCCTAGGGGCGGACTAGAAGCTGCCTGCCCCTCCTCCCTTCTCCCTGGATGACTGTGAACTTCCCAGGGCACGATGGTCTGAACAGAGGCTAGCTCGGGCTTCTGGAATCAAGGAAATCCCTCTCGTGGGAGAAAACATAGCTCAGCACCAGGCAGTGACTCCACTCCTGCCTGCTGGATGCCCTTTCCCTTCACCACACAATGAGTTAGCCATCCCCCCTGCCTCAGGCTTCCCAGACTGTCCAGGAGGTGAGGATACTGTGACTGTTTTCTTTTTGTTCCTTTTAGAAGATGTGTTTGTTGAGCGAATCCTTGGCTTCCCGGCTGGAAACTGGAGTCTGACTCTGCTCACCCGCACTAATTAGCTAAGCCAGCTGGTGCACTGGGAAGGGTTTTATTTTTTCTTCTCTCCTTTCTGGGCTCCTGGGTGTGTTTCTTTTTTTAAACATGATCAATACTCTCTCCGGCTGGGCTCCCCTGCCCGCTCTCCATTGTTCTCTTGTTTCCATTGTGTCAGAGTCCTGGTCAAGGACTCTGAGAGTCTCCTAAGACAGGCTTCTCCCCTAACTGGCACTGAGCCTGGAGCCAGAGCCCCAGTTGTGTCCAGATCTCTCTGTCCCATGTCTGCTGTTCGCTGTGGTTTTCAATAGTTGTCGACCGAACCCCCGAGAAGCCACGAGAATGCTAGACAGCTAAAGATGAGAAATACCTGTGATTCCAGGATAACCCACTTTCCCTCTCTGGGTTTCTGTTTACTGCTTTGAAAGCAGGTGCCCATTCCAAGGTCAGCGAGATGCTCTATACCCTAGCCATCAAAGGGACCATCCCTGATGGTGTAAGAGGTTTGAGGACATTCTCAAGCAGGGTTTCAGATGTCCCTGTCTCTGTACAGATGGCAGGTAGACCATGCTCATGTTGGTCAGGGCTGCTGGGATGAGGCCACAGTCACTGTGGAAATGCTCA
The DNA here is from genome assembly GCA_030674055.1 of Rhabdomys pumilio. NCBI lineage: Eukaryota > Metazoa > Chordata > Mammalia > Rodentia > Muridae > Rhabdomys > Rhabdomys pumilio. The sequence goes on along the minus strand of JANHMN010000024.1, from coordinate 7,345,694 downwards.
GACTGCTCGGCTCTGGCCTCCTTGCCTAACTCTCTGCAAGTCTTTATTTTATAAAGGAGATAGATCTCACAAGCTCTCTCCCCTCACCTCATGCCAGTTACCCCCAAACTCCAGAGGCTGCAGATAAAAATGTCTGTGCAGGTTCAAACACAGCTCAATGGACAGATTGTTCTGGAGGTTAGATTTTTTTTTCCTACTGTTTTTTTAGTAAGATCAACATTGTCTTCTGGAGATTTCTGACAGACCAAGTGAAAGCGAGACTTTCATGTTTCTCTCAAAGCTACCAACTTGATGTTTTACCCGATAAAAAGAGGCAATAGTAATATCTCATTTTTTGCTGAAAACTTTGTAGATGACAGATATTTTCCAAGCAAATCTATACCTTATTTATCCTTGTGATGTTATTTGACAGAAGCCCAGGGATGTTAATGAACTTGCCCAAGGTCACATAGATAAGCCCTGGGCCTTCTCTCAGACCCTCACCTCTTCTGTGTCCAGATCCAGAAGTCAGACACTAAGACAGTTATCAACTCGGGTGCCCACATGACAGAGGGTGAGAAGACCAACCTCACGAACAAGCTTGGGTTTCTAGACCCGAATCAATGGCTCCTGCTAAGTAACTAAGCAGAGACCTTCCAAGCCTCTTACCCCGCTTCACAAAATTGCCATGAAGACTTAGCTAGTGTTCTCACCAACACTATGAAGACTACAAAACACCCCCGAGATACTTAACATCATATTTTGTATTGATACTGGCTGAGACTGACAGCAAAGTTTCCTCTGTGCATGGAACAGTGGCTGCAACCCTGCTACATCACCCGCACTGTCAGGTATGTGTGTGCTGGCTCAGCCTCCCCGGGCGCTGGTTCCTGTAACCATTACCAGCTCCTCTGCTCTGTCTCCCTGAGGACCCAGAGAAGCCTGGAACGGCTGAGTCAGCTGCATTTTCTCCTGTCTCCAGCTCTCTTAAACCTGCTACTGAAATTGGCTCTGTGGTACCCGCAGTTTTGCTTGCCATCCAGCCTGTCCCCTGGGGTGGTCACATTAATCACATTCACTCTTTTCCCTCTCTTGGCTGGCTCTGAGGACATGTGTGGAGCCTCTGTGTGAGGAGTAGGCGTGTGAGTGTGTGGACGATGCCTCCCCGGAAACAGTTGGGGACTAAGTTTTTCTGCAACAAAGTGAGTTAGTTACTTCTTTTCTGATAACCATACACCATCCCATTTCTTCCGAGGAGTGACAGGCCCCTGGGGGCTGAAGCATCTCCTAGACTGGGAGAAACCATCTATTTTTGTTCTTTTCTAACTCAACTCCTGGAGATGTCCTGCAGCATCCTGCCAGGCCCCTCTGCTATTAAGAACATTCTCTCCTGGGACCTCCTGGTTCTGGGGCTCTCACACATTTTAAGTGGACTTCACAGCCCAGGAGCTAACTTCCAGAGGCCCTAGTTCTTTCTTGAAGGTGGGACACACCAGAGTCTCCACCTCTGTGAGGTGTCTGAGAGCAGCATCCCCTCAGGGGGTCTGGGGGGCACAGCCTGAAGCAGCCTGTCTTTACACAATAGTTCTTTGAAGTCTTGTGTTTTATCATAGGGATTCATGGGACTTTTGTGTTCTATGCCCGAATGTCTAGCTGTTTGTTTTCACAGAAGGATGTTTTAACCCCTAATCTTCAAGTAAAATCGAGGCCCCCAGGAAGATATTCTGTGTTTATTCTGTGCCTTTATCCTCACTAACTTGCCACCATATACCCCCAGGGGTACAAGTGCTCTAGCTTGAGAGGCGTGCACAAGACGATAAAGAGCAACAGTGGAAAAAGCCCATGGCCTCCCAGCCCCCTCCCCAGACTCCTGCAAATGAGCCTGTGCCTGTCTGCTTTTCCCGCGTACCTTTTGTTTAGGATAATGTGGCATGATGAAGGATGGAGGTACTGGAAAGGTCACACTGATCCAAGGCTTTGGGAAGGGTCAGGTGTTGGTAGGATAAATTTGATCCCTTCTTGCCTCAGCCTAGCGTTATCATGGGCAGGCTCTAATCAGAGCTGGGCCCGTTGATGTGTGCAGGGAACCTGAGACAAGAAGATTACAAGTTCAAGACCAAGGAGCACAGTGATATCTTGTCTCAACAAATGAATGAATGAATGAATGAATGAATGAATGAATGAAGTGAACAACCTAGTCAGACATGAAGCATCCTTTATTCTCTGCCTCCGGCCTTCTGTAAGAAGCGGCGGCCGTGTAGTGTGTAGTAGCTGAGTCATCCTTCTTCTCTGCCTCCACATCTTCTATATCAGCTTGGGAGGGGGAAGAGGAAACTGCTTTTAAGGTAGGAAGGTTTTTAATGGCTATAACCCCCCACCCCAAGATAGTTGGGGAAGAAGAAAAGTTCCTTCTCTCACTTTTGTCATCTCAAGGGGATAGCCAGTTAAGACGCACATTGACGTTCACGTCAAATGGACCAAGGAACAGAAATCTAAGGACCCCCAGAAAATACAACAGAACAGAACTGGCTTGGCTTAGAGGAAGCTTTCTGGATAATGAGGGGATTCCGTCTTGATGGGACAGGTAGGGGAAAGTCCCCAAAGGCCTGCCTGACAGCTCTGCTTGAGACAACATGTCAGACCAAGGTAAGGCAGTCCAGGTGATACATCTAGTTCCCTTTTCTCTGACCCCTCACTGTTGTCCTCCAAAAGTGTATCTATAGGTGAGATTAATTATGAAACTCAAAGACTCGCCCTGATATCTGCAGTATTTCTTAGACAGTAGGGGAAACATGCAGTCTGGGATTTAGCTTGACACAACAAAGCCAAGCCTTTATCACACAGGCGTACGAGGAAGCCAAGTGCAAGAGAGATGTAAACATCTCCGAGCTCCTCTGCAGACGGCCCATGTGGAGACACATTTCAATGGGGGCATTGGGGCTGGGGCAAAGAGGAAGCTTGCCAACTCACAGCGCTCTGATTTGCAGGGAGCATGGGTATTTCAAATCATTTCCTTTTTGTTAGTATCTAATCTCCCAGCTGTTCTCTGAGCATTGGCTCAAATACTAGAAAACAGTGGGCCTCAAATGTAAAAGCCACAGGCTCCTTTAAATTACGTTGTCTTGCTACATTGGTGTGTCATGTCAACCCAAACTCCTGTATGGCTTCTGGGAGAAGAGAATTTTGTCTGATGATGAATTTAAAGGAAAATGAGTCTTTTTTTTTCTATTCCCCAAGGCCACTTGATGTTAAATATAGCTTGGGCTCTGGTCTTATTTTGAAAACTCAGAAGTACCCCGGGGGAGTTTTATGTCATGATTACTGTCTTTGATCCTTCTAATACTCTCTGGGCTGTAGGGTCTGAAGTAACAAGGATCCACTGAGCTAGAGGGACATGGAGTCCCTGTTTCTCACCAGAGTTTCAGGGAAATCTTTGTCCTCATTGCACCGATTAAATCTTGAGCTTTGAACTTCTGTCTGTGCTTTTGAAATCAACTCATTTAGCCCTGTGATATAGATGCTATTGGTTCATTTTTTTTTCTCCCATGAAAACTGAGGTTGAGAAGAATCAAGTAACTTTCCCAAAGATCCCATTTTTAAAAGGGTCGGCAAGATGGAGTATAACATCAGAACACAGGCTCTTTCTCTTTTCCAACATGAATTCTCATTCCAAATTCATGTATTCATTGGTTCCTTTGTTTATATACTTAAAACATATGCATTGGGTATCTTCTGTGTGTCAGACACCGGGGATACAAGGATAACTCAGGCATGGTCCCTGTGCTCAAAGACTACAAAATCTAGTGGAACTCAGTCTTGTCTTGAAATATTTATTTGACAAATATTTAACATTTAGTAGAACAAACAATGAGCCTTATTGAGCTCAGGGCTCCACTGGCTGTTTTCTTGGTCTGTAGTTGTTGTTGCTCTTATGTTATGAGTGGGTGACATCTCCATTACCTGAACTCAACAGGCAGGGTGAGACAAGGGACTCACCAGCAGACTGACTCACTGGGTCTGGAGTGAGAAGGAGAAGCAGACATGTGTGTTTTAGACCATGGTGGGTGAAACCTCTGAAGCAGCTACAAGGCAAAACCTGGAGGATACACCGTCCTTTCAGTAAGTGTGTAAGGGTAGATGAAGCCGACAGATGTTGAAAATATTCCAGAGGTTGAGAGTGCCTCCTTTGGAGGAGCTGCTGTTTATTGAACTGGCCAGATGTTCATTTTATCTCCTCCCCTGCCCTGGCTCTTTGGGAAAACCTTCTAACAGACTTCGTCTGTAGCCTCCTATTGCTTCTGAATAGGATCAGGCCTAGCAAGATGACTCCAGTAAAAAACCACTTGCTTGCACAAGTTTGGTGATCTAAGTTCCATCCTGGAACCTGAGGCGAGAGGAGAACCCCAAATCCTGAACGTTGTCCTATGACCTCCACGTGGGTGCTGCAGCACGTGTATACACCACACACACAAACACAAACACACACAAGGCAATTGTTTAAAAATCCCTCCGACACTGTCCCCCACCTTCTCTACTGCCCTCTGCACTCAGGGCTGCTGTGACTTCCCCTCACCCCTGTCACCTGTTCTTAGAGCCCTTGCCTGGCTCTCTTTCAAGTCTTTTTGCATCAATATCACATTGTGAATACGCTCCGTTGGGTGTGTAAGGTTCTTCCCTGAGCCTTGAATCCTTGAAACTCGGGTTCAGCTTAGTTTGTAGCCTGTATGTGGAGGGTGGTCAGAACATGTTCTAAGAAAGGAATAGTGGTTGAAGAAAGCAAAGGTAAAAGAGGGAGAGAGTAGAAAAGAGGCTGGAGACGAAATATTAGAAGTCGAGGTAGTCCTGCCGAACGCCATCTTGAACCTACATGTCCAGATGATTAGGGAGGCCAGCTCCCTTTTCAGGCTGTCCATCCGGATACCAGCACAACTTCAGTGGCAGAACTGAGCCTCAAACAGTTTGATGGTGGGTCAGGCCTTCAGTGCAGCCAGGTGGTGGATAGACAAGGGTGTCACCCAGCTAGCTGGGGCATCATTAGCATTCAGGAATTATGGCAAGCCCTAGTTCTCTGTCTGCTTCTGCGAACTAAGCATCACATTGCAGGACAGAAGCGGCCCGAGCTGAAGAAGGGAGTGAGAGGCAGGGCCATTCCTGCAGCTGCAGGTTAACAGTGACCAGACTTTACACTTGGAGAACAGTTTTCCCCTAGACGCATTATCTGGGCCATTTCAAGGCCCTTTGTCTGAGCTAAGCTGGTTGTGGGTAGTGTTTGCAGCTGGGAACTTGCAGAAAAGATGTATTTTCTAAGCAGGGAGAAGGTCACCCGGGCAGAGGCCATTATACTGAGCTGCGGTTGGGTTGGAGTTTCCGGAACTCCAATCGATGTGTTCCCTGGCATTACTCAAGTACCGGGATTAAAGTGTGAGCCAAGAAAATGCTCTTCAAATTGGCTCACGTGTCACATGACCGTGCAAAGTCACTCTTTCATTTACCCTCAGTCTCCTCCTGTGACTAAGGAAAAGACTGATGGGGAACCATCCCTGTTAGCTCACTGTGTGGGTTGGTGAGTTGAACTCAATACGGAAGTCTCAAAGAAGTACTGAGGTTTCTGAGGCTTGGGAGGGGAGACGAGAAACAGAAGACAGAGTTGACAGTTACTGAGAGATGGGTCAAAATGGACAAAATGACAGAGCTGGTGTGGATGGAACACTAGACATTGCTCTGTGCATCTCCGTCATCTACACACTCATCGGTTTCACCAAACTGACCCTTGACCTTTGGCAAACATTATGAAAGAAGCCAACCTCCTTTTGTGATTTTTTTTGACATGTACATAACCTGTTGAATTTACACGTTCATAGTTCTAGTTGTTCGTAGCATCCTAGATTAGTGGGAGGGGGTGGGGGTGGGGGACACTGAACTGGAGTGTTGAAGAGATCTGAGTGAAGGGACAAAGCTTGGAGCTGGCTCCTAGGACTGACTTTTTCATGGTCTACCGAGGGCTGACTTACAGAGTGAGAGGAACAACTGGAAGGATTTATCGTGAGAGCCTGAGAAGATGGTTTCCATTCCAGTACCCGCTGTGCAGTCTACCAGTGTTGTTCTTGAGAAGGCACTGCCTTAGCTAGACTGGGAGGTCCCCTGGGAGCAACACTGAGAACCACGGGCTTCTCCCGAGCAAGAGCTGCATCCCATCAAAATCGAGCCCCCCATTCTTCGCTCTCTGTTTGTGTACCCTTCCTTGCTGTATCTGTGGTGGCCTCAGCTGAAAAAATAAATAAATAAACACAAGATGGGGTGAGAGGTTGGAGAAGGGATGTGGCAAAAGACAAAGAAAGAGAGAGAGAGAGATTGATTTTCAGGCAGAATTTATATCTTTTTTGGCCTTTTCAAAGGTAAATGAATAGACTGTTGTTGTTTTCCAGCCTGCCGCTGAGCGTGTGCACGCACCTCTGTTATGTATAGACCCTTTTAAAGGCTCCTGGAAGCAATCCTTACCATTTCTATAGGTGCAGACAGATAATTGAATGCTTTCAAAGACCACTGTGAGACAGGGAAAGTTCAATTTTGCTGTATGCTGGTGCCGGCATTGACTGAGCAGGCCACATGTGTTTTTCTGAGGAAGTTGGATTTCTTTTTTGCCTTTTCTTTCCTCTTCTGCCCTTTCACCCCCTGTCTCCCCACCTCTGATGAAGCACTTAGACTGAGGAAAAAGAAACAATGCATAATCACCCTAAAGTCACGCCAAACAAACACAGCCAAAGCTTCTAGCTACTTCTTTGGCTGAGAATGAAAAGCATTGCCTCTTCGCTCCAGGGTCTGACAGACAGGGGTGCCTTCCTGCTCGGCTATTATTAGAGCCTGCATGGCAGAAGCTAGGCAGCTCTGGGCGATGGGGGTTCTTGTTTTAATTTGTTGCCTGTGCAGGCAGAACAAAGTGACATGAGGAGAGAGAACAGGGGATTTCCTCCTACCATTATTTCTCCACACGACAGTCATTGTGTGCACGTGCCGTGTGTGTGTGTGTGTGTGTGTGTGTGTGTGTGTGTGTGTGTGTGTGT
>JANHMN010000024.1:7286203-7327531 GCA_030674055.1 Rhabdomys pumilio | reverse complement strand
TATATATATATATATATATATATATATATATATATATATATATATATTTCACCCAAAAGGTAGATCACTTACCTGGAGTTCAGAAGTTCAAAGCTTCTATGACTGTCTGTTCTAGAAATATAATGTAACTTAATTTATGTCTGAGAATAGAATATAAATTGGAACACAAATAACATAGGAGAAGTCTTATTTTCCACTCTGCCTTCCTATCACCAACATAAGGGGCCAGGATCCTAGGCCTTTGGCAAATGCACCTATATCTTAACCTGACCCAGGGTACATTTGATCTATGTGGGCCAGTGAATGATGGGAGTCTTAAGCATTTAATCTAGAAAGCAACCTAGATTAAAATCTTGATCTGTCTTTCATCAGCTTTGTGCTTTGGCAAACCCTTTAGAGCTGTAAATTTACCCCCCCAAAGTGCTTGACAACTACTGTGGTCTGAATGCTTGTATCTCCTCAGTGACAGTATTAGGAGATGCAACTGGCACTAAGGCATAAGGCAGAGCCCTGGTTGGTATCAGTGCTCTCATTAAAAAGGTGACTTCAGAGAGCTGAGACACCATTGGGCCTGGGTCAGGATCCCAGAACCCCACCAAAACCAATTACTATAGCATGTGTCTGTAACCCCATTACTCCTATGGCAAACAAGGAGACAGAAATAGGAAAATCTCAGAAAGCTTTGGGGCCAACTAGACTGGCTTACACATTGGTGAACAAAAGAATCTGCCTAAAATAAAACAAAAGGGGAGAAACCGTGCCTGAGGTTATCCTGTAACCTACACATGCACACATGGAGTGTATGTGCTCCTATATACGACACACACACACACACACACACACACACACACACACACACACACCACAGAGATCTTGCGTTCCCTCCCACTATAAGAGAAGATGCCATCTACAAATAAGACAGTAACTCTTACCAAACAGTAATCCTATGATGTCTTGAGGTTTTCCAATTTTAGATCTGTGGAGAACAAATTTCTCTTGTTTATAAGTCACCGAATCTGTGATATTTTGTTTACCAGCCCTAACAGACTACAACAGTAATAATAATGCCTATCATTAAAGCGTTGTTGGGGGAAGTAAATGAGGTCACGAATATCCACTCCATGGCCCAGAGCGGGATGAGGGCTTGGTGAAAACCCTTTGAAGCAGAGGTGAAGGAGGGTTAGTGGAAATGTATTCGCAGCAGGTAGGAGACAGAAAATGGACAACTCTACATTATGTTTAGACCTAGTCAACCACTAACGAGAGGAAACCCAGTCAGAAGTCTAGCCACAGAACCTGTCAAATCCTCATATGCCCATCCCGTGAAACTCAACGGCGATCTTCCAAGGACTCATTAAAGGAAACAGCCCCTCTTATTTATCAATGCTATTCACCCCGAGTGAAGATGACAACAATCAATTAAATAAACAAATCAAGTCTTAAAAAGCTTAACTCAAGGCAGACATGATTAATTTCCTCATCATTGATTGACATTAACTATATCAGCCAGCTTTGCTATGGTAACAAACAACCCCTGAAAATCCTAGCGGCTTATCGTCATGAGTGTCTCCGTGTTGTTTGCTGAGCCTGTTGGCAGCTCCATGAGTCCTCTTATTTGAGAACTTGCACTGAAAAGGCTGATCTCACTGACGACCTGCTGTTCTGACACAAGACAGAACCAAACAAGAGAACAGGCTAAGCACACTCTGCTTCTTGGAGCTTCTGAAGTGGCTTGTGCTCCTTTGGTCCAAGTACGTCACATGGTCCAGGTGACAAGAGACACCAGGTGACAAGATGACACACAGAGGTGGATGTAGAGGTATAGAAGATGCCCAGTTTGCCAACCCCCTTCCCCTGTGCATGTGGAAATCCACAGGGAAACACCACAGACGTTTGCAGAACACTCTCCATTAGAAGATGCTCCTTGCTCCATTATCTTCATATATCAGTGAACTGACTAGGGTGTGTGCAGCATGGACCGTATTTCCTAGAGCTCTTCTGTGCAGCTTGGGTCTCCCTATTCAGTCTACATTCTTTCTCCTCTCTTTTCTTCTGCTGGCTTCTTTATATCCTACTCATCAGAACTTCCTTCCCAGCTAGGCTCAGTGAGGCCATCTTGCCCATAAGCATAAGCAGCAGCAGCCATAAGTGATTTTGATGACCTCAGCGTATTCTGTGTTAAAGCTGGACCCTTGTCCTCCCCTGGGGCCCATATGCCTCAGGCCAGGGCCATCAACTCCAGCTTCAGCCATCCCTCTAGATTGGTGCCTGAAAAACAGCATTTCTGCTTCAGGTGATGCATCTGCCACTCTCTGAATAATGCATGCCACGCGTCACACTGGACCAAGGACAAGCGGCTGAGAAATTGGGGAGCTTTCATTTGATTTCATTATTTTGCTTTTAGACCCAAGTGTTTTCTCTTGTCAGGCATTTCAAAGAGGACAAGACAACAAGGTGTTCTGAGATAAGCAGGGAAGGTCGGGCATCCTTGGGGACAGATGGGACTGTACTGAAGAAAGCAAGGCAGGGACAGCCCTCTCCACTGGCACAAGGGTCCCAAAGGGCATCCTGCCTGACTCTGTGCTATCTGTGGGGATCTAGGTAAACCAGATGTCCCGAGAAAACAAGGGGTGTGCTTCTACAGAGTTTTGGGACCCATACCTCCATGCCCAGCACTGAAATACAGAGGAGAGCAAATTGTGTGCAGGGATTGATATGACAGTAGGAATATCAACCAGTCCCCCAAGCAAGGACCGGTGTCATCAAAGCCAAAGAGGGAGATGAGACAAGAGGCCAGGGAACAGAGAAGAGCTCCAGCCAAATGAGCTAACAAAAGTGGGGCACCCTTCTTAGGTGTTGCTAATTTTTAGTGTTCTCATAGTGTTGCTGATGGACTTGCAAGACATCGTCTGAACCCCAACAAACCAGCTTTAACCTGATCTTCATGTGTCAATAAAGTTGCCAAATTAATAGCAAAAAAAAAAAAAAAAAGTGAAGGAAAGAAAAAGACTTATCCAATGTGGATAAATTGGAAGAGGGAGGAGGAACCTCAGGGACTCCTTCGCCCCAGTCCATCTTTGGGGTTCTGAAGTGAGGCAAAACATCCCCGGTGAAAGTGTGGCCCTACACACCACTAACACATCCTGATTTTTCCAGACAGTTAAACAAGTTATAAATCTCTGCCATGAAGAAAATCTTCCACTCTTTCTGACCCACGTTTAAGCTTTTCCTTCTAGCATGAGATTTCTGACCGGGGCTGGAATTCTCTCTTCCTGGGGTTTTGTTGTTTTAGTAGTCTGACCACCAAAGTGAGGGATGTGAACATCGGTTTAAAATGTCGTCATCCCTGACTGGCTATTACACTGGGACCTGCTTATGCAGTCTCAGCTGTGCCATGATTGTCCCACTTCAAGCATGACAAACTTAACCATGTCCTCACCTGCATCCCCTCTGCACTCTGGTATTCTGCTGTTACCCAGCTGGCTCTCCCTTGTTCCTTCAGGACATGTGGGATTTCTTCCTTCTGCCTCTGTTCCCTCCATGCATAACCTCTGAACCCCTTCTAATGTCTTCTCCATCTGCCTAGCCAGAACCTGACCACCGTTTCTGAATAAGCAAGGGTCTTCCTGCTGTTTGAACACTGAGGCTCATATGGACCAATCCTGTCTCTCTAGTCCCACAACTATCTCAGCTAAGGACTGTTTGTATTATTAGTAGTAAGAAAACAACAACACACAATTTCAAAGCACCTTCTCTCTAGTTTTAACCTTACTCAGCTCTAAAGAACATGGATGCCTCCAAGGCCTTGCTGAGGAAAGGCTAAGGAGGCAGGTTAGCCTTGGGACTACACCCTTTATTTGCAGCCTATTGGCTATGGTTCGGATGTCATCTTAAAGATATGATTTGTTTGTTTGTTTGTTTGTTTGTCTAAAAGGAATAGCAGTGGTGATTTGGAAACCACCACATTTTTATTTTATTTTTAAATTTTCATCTTTATGAGAAGTGTATGGATCTGCAAGATGAAGAATGATCACATTACAACCAGAGGCTCAGAGAGACTCACAGTAAGGGACACAGAAGGGAGGGGGAAAGGGAAGGAGGGAGAGAGGGAGAGAGAGAGAGGGGGGAGGGAGAGAGCTGTCTCATGTTTCCTGGGTCTGAATCTAGCATATTTCACAATTCACACAATTCACACGGGCTTGGGTGTGTGCTGTTACATCCGGAAGAAGCAGAAACTGCCTCTGTAACATTTCCTTCTGTTGTTTATTTTTTTGTCTGGAGCACCTGTGTGAGCACACAGTAGGTAGTTACCTCCTACTAGTCTTGGCAGGTTTGTGGTGATCCACATTCACCTTCTGCCTTTCCCAGGCAGCACATGACCAAGAGCTGGGTGATTTACAAGGCTGGGCTAGGTATTCCATTTTATGGAATCAAAGGGATGCTTACTCTCTCCTTTTCTTTTGCTGTTGAGATGGTTATGAATCTTATTATTAGCTCAGAAGACGGAGTAAGAGGACTCGGCATTCATGCTGCTGTTGTTCTGAACCTGACTCATGGGGAATGATCTCTGCACCCCAGGGATGTGAATTCTGTGCTCCATCACATGCAGCCTGTGCTGTCTGCCTCCCTACTCACCATTCCTGGGTTCCAGGGATGAGACAGTCCTACTAGGAAGAAAGATTAGATGTCCCCTGACTGTCCTGGCCACACCCATGGGGATTTCTCCTCATGCCCAACCTTGAAACTCCTGGGCTAAGGGAATCCAGAGACCACTTTCAGCTAGGAAAAATGAGCAGGATTCATGAGCAGATTTGCAAAGGGAGAGAGAGAGAAGGAGAGAGAGAGAGAGAGAGAGAGAGAGAGAGAGAGAGAGAGAGAGAGAAGAAAAATCAAGGTAAAATTGTTTCCAAATTGAATGTTTTTCACTATTTTCTATGTGGTGTCTGTGCCGTTCCAGATGATTCGCTCTCAGGGGCTTCAGAAAGGCTGTAAATAGAATGGATTGCTTTTAGGGACATACTCTGATAGTCCGCTTCTCATGAAAATATATGCTAATGCATGTAGACTATCATTATTGGGGAGACCTATGTACCGACTCTTTTATGTCTACCAGGAGCCGGTTTCTGATTGCTAGCATTTTGCCAAAGTCTCTGTCATGCGTGGGTTGAATATCTAGCAGAAAGAGGCGGATTCAGCCAAAGCTACCTGCTGTGTTTCTCCTAGGCTGGGATTGGAGGGAGTCCTGCTTCGCCTGAGAACTTTTCTTCCGCAATGAGCAGCATAGAAAGCACACATCTTTGTTTAAGCACTCAAAAAGCCAAGCCAATCCAAGACTCAACTAAATGCTGGGACTTCAGAAGTTAGCAAGAAGCAAAGGAGGTTACCCGCGGAGCCCAGCAGGGTGTGGTGCCACATCCAGTCAGATAGGGGCGCCACCTCCTATGTGTCCCCTCCAATGGCTCTTCTAACCAAGCTGGGGTTCTTTTGTAAGATGTCTTTCCACCTGCCCTGCCTGCCACTTTCTGCATCATCTTCTGTAATGGCAAAGTGGGTTAAAGAGCGCTCAGCTTTGCAAGGACCACAGCCAACAAATGAGATATCAAACACAGCTTCCCATGTAAGAGATCAGACTCCGGCGGGCACACACGCCGGCGCTCTGCTGGAGCTCCTTGGCTCAGCAGCCAGCTTCATTTAGGATTCATAAATACTTTTGCGTATTCCCGAGCACACAGCCGCCAAAGGAATTTCACTCTGGATCAGGGGCATTCAAAGCGGGAAAATGTGAACATGATGAAGGACAGAAAGAATGAGACTGTGAAGAAAACCTGACATTCCAAGTACAGGGTGTAGTTCTAACGAGAAGACAGGCTCTCCATCTTTTGATGTCTCCAGAGAAGCTGACCGGAACTTCAGTTGGCCCCTGACCTGGTGACTAGAAGCACCAAACTGTAGGTACGAACTAATGAATCCCACGACTATCAAGTGGATTTCAGCCTCCAATGTGTGTTCGGCCTAAAGTTCCCCCCTAAAAGCTCTGGGAAGCTGGAGGTTTTGAGGTGTAACTTGAGCCTCCAGTAGCAAACTCAAATGGCTTTAGGAAGCAGGCTGGGAACTCGAAGTCAGAACGTGGGCAGTGGATAGAGCTGTCTGAAAGACCTGAGCTCTAGTCGGTAATTATCAAGTGAGGGTTACTGTCAAATCGCAGGATATATCAAAAGAAGCCAGAAACCTGTGATTTCTTTTAAAATAAGCAGTTTCCTTATTTTTAAGTGATGAGCACCAATTTTAAAAACGAATTTTTGTTTTCACAAGGCAAACAAAACAATCCCAACAGTCTATACCTTACAAAATTTCTACACCAAATCCTCTAATTTATCAAAGACTTAGCTCTTCTGTATAAAATTTATCATTGAGGCTAGTGCCTTACCAGGTTCAATTTTTCTGGGTTTTTCTTTCAGAACTTGACATTATTTGTTCTGAAGTACTATCTATATGCTTGTCAAGGGTAGGGCCATATCTTTTTTTTTTCTTCCCCAGTTATTCCCAGCTGACAGTAGGTCTTCATCAGTCTTCAATGAGTTACAATATAAACTACTCCATCCCACGAAGGATTTGAAGAATCCTTCATAAATGGATGCTACAGGAAAATACCATGAATAGCTGAACGGGTCAAGTTAAATACTTGGACTTGTCCTTTTACTGGGAGCCTCTACAGTGTAGTGCTTGCGTGAATTTCCTCAGGACAACATCCAAGTGTCTTTCTTAGATTCTGTGCAGAGCTCCAAGGCTTGAGAGGGTACTTGGAGTATTGGGAAAGGTTCACAAATGGGTGTGGTATGAAGAAGAGAGTAAATGAAGGGGGAAGAGATCAGAGTACGAAAGCCAGACCCAACTCAGGACCCTGAGCCAGCCAGAATAATGAATGCCAATCTCTTTAGCAAGCCTCTTTTGGTCTTAAGCAACAAAGATCAAACAAAAACCAGCTTAGGCAGAAAGAAGAATCTACTGGAAGGGTATTGAAATATCATCCTTCCAAGCCACGGAAAAAGAAAGGATTGATTTGTACCCAAAGGGAAATCTGAGCCATCTATACCGTCCCAAGTCTGCCTTTCATATGTTCCTGTTTTGAGTGTGGTATTATTTTCTTACCCACCAGTCAGGCTTCCTCCGTACACTAGGGAACATGGATACCAACTTCTGTGTCTCCTGTCTAGTAGCCCAGAGAGAAAACTCAACACACACCTCCTTGGGGCTGTAGAAGGCTCTTGGGAGGAAGAGCTTTGTTTTGAGTGTGTTACTGGAGTTTCAAGGTCACTTGAGAGCCACCTCAAACAGTTATGACAGCCCCAAGATGGCATTGCCATGGAGGACTAGTTATGTAGTAGATGTATCTATTGAGACTGCTTCACAACTCTGTAGTGATCACTTGTGGCTTTCTATACAGTCTCTGTCTGTCACAAAGAGATATTTGTTCTGAAAGTACAACACAACTTTCTTTAGAAAGGCACACATAGTATGGCAACCTTTATACAAACACTATGGGTTATGTAGAAGAAAAAAATTTTTAGATGGGACACATCTAGAGAGGAAGAGTCTTGGCAACTCAAGCATACCCTGCAGTTCATACAGCACTTTGGCTACAAATGGATTCTATATCCATCATCCTATTTTGTCTGTTCTTCAAAAAACTCTATAAAAAACACAGGGGTTTTTAAATTGTTTCCACTTTACTGTTACAAAAACATGAAACTCAGAGAAATTTGGCAACTTAACTGTGATCCATGGATTTGGATAATGTTCAATCTGGCACTTAAACCAAACTATGATTTTTTTGTTTGACTTAGATACCAAGGTCCATGCCCTTATGTAGGATATGACTAGAAAGATTGTGGTTGTTCAGAAAGAGTCTCTTACTAAAAGGCCCATGCTTTTCAAACGGTTTAAAACCCTGTGGTAGGACATTGATTGCTTCCTATACAGCTATGGTGTCTATGAACTACAACAATGGGCACCAAGGCATAATAACCGTAAGGGTGCAATAGTGGTACACATAACTTGGTGGTAACCAACAGTTCTATGATGAGACTTAAGGCCACTCAACAGGAGGGAGATCATGTCTGTTACTGAAACCTAGACAACTTCTCGGGCCTAATGAAGTGACAAATTATGGAAGAGAACCTGTAACTGCTACCTTATGAAACTAGCACAATCCCCAAACACATTGTAAATATTTGTCTTTATAACCAGATAAGAGCAATCCTTGCCCTTCTTCAAGGAAATATCTCTTTTCAACAGATGGAGGAGATGATACAGAAAACCACACCCAACCAACCGCAGAGTTGTGGAGCCCACTCTCAACAGATCCATCTACAACACAACTACTGCACCTAAGTTCCAAGAATTATTGTGGAAGAAGAGTCAGAAACGTTGAGAGTTAGGAGACCAGAGGATGTATTGTGAAATTCAGTTTACCAGCAATGCCAGAAACTACATCCATAAAGTCTCAACAACATGAACTGAATAAGGACAATTACAGCAGACATGCTAACATGGATGGATGTGAGAAACACAGAAGGCCTCAACTCTACACAAAGAATTATCGGCAACTAAGGAATCCTGAGAGCAAGAGAAAATCTTCCCCAGGGAAAGATCTACCAGTTGGTTACCCAAATCAAATGTCCAGCCTTGAAATCATACACATAGAAGTAATAGCTGGACTAAGCAGGTTAGATTATATGTTTAGTTTTATATGTGTGCATAACATTAATTAATGCAAAAAGAGACCATGAGCTTGAAAGACAATGGAGGAATGAATATATAGGAGGATTTGGAGGGAGGGAAGGGAAAGAGAAAAGGATTAGAATTTCAAAGGCTAAAGCCAAAAATACTAACTTAAAATAATGCTCCACAGTCCAAGGGGATGGGGTAAAACTCCTGTATAAATCATTTTTCATGCTACTGTCAGGATTTCCATAGACATATACAGATGACCTTAGCAGCTCCCTCTTCTTGGTTTACAGTGTCAACACATATATCCAAAGACTGCCCATCCATTCTTATCCTGGCAGGTACAGCATCCTGTGAGACAGCTGGCATCCTCTGGTCTAGTCTCTCTGTGCATGGGAAAGGGAGAACCGGGGACAAAGTCTTGATGATAATGCCAGCTAATCAAATTCAAGATGACCGTTCCTCCTTAAACGTGCCTCCTCTTGCCTTTGGTGGGTGCCACAGTGAGCACCAAAGCTGCAGCAGAGCATCCTTCATCTTCCACCAAAAAGGAGACAAAGGTGCCTTTTTAGTTGTACCTTCCAAAGACTCCAGTAGTCTCTCCAAGCCTCATGGCCCTTCCTGCTTTGGAAGATGCTCATGAATATGCAGCTTTCGTTCATCCTGCAGGTCAGTGCCCAGGGAGGTGCTGGAGTTCATTGATTTCATTTAGATCAGCTAGGTCCTGTACCCAAGCTTCCTTGCCTTAGTATAGTGAGCACAGCATACTAAAAAGACCGAATCACTCCACACCAGGACAGTATCACTGCCAAGGCATCGATAATCTATTAAGAATGTGGGCTAACATAACACCAGTCATCAATTGAGGGAACCTACCGCAAGGAGAAGGCAAGTCAAGTTTCGATTTCCCTTCCTGGATGAACCCTTCCTACCAACCCACAGAGATCTACTCTTCCCTAGGTTGGGCCTCATTCATAATTCAATGATTCGCATGGCAGGAAAACATTTTAAAAAGTTCTTCTGACTTCTTCAGGAGACCTGGGCAAAGGTGACTTGGGACTATTCATCCATACATGGACAGCCATCTGCTAAAGACAGGGGCCACGGCCTTTCTCAGTCCCACTTGGTGACTTGCCTAAGGGTGACATAATGAATTGTTTTGACCTAGCCAAAGGAGAGAGGCACAAGGTGGATAAGTTGAAGTCACTTCAGTCTTCCCAGAAGTCCTGGCCAGGATGACCTTCTTCAAAGGTTCTGTCCCCTCAGAAGGAAGCCATGCTTCTCTATTTTATTGATGTGGGTAAAGGAATGGCATTCTCTGGTATTGCAGAAGGACATTAAATGATTTATGAGTTTATTTATCCTAAAGTTTAATGAGTATCTACTATATTGTAGGCACTGCGCTCGACTCTGGAATGTAATAAAAGCTATTATATGTCACAAACACATAATCTATATTGTATTTGTAAATCTGCTGCCTGAGCTCATTTTGAAATGAATATTTTATTGTTCTCTTTAATTTTGTATCTTTGTGTGTGTCCTAGTCATAGTCCTATTGCCGTGAAGAGACAACATGATCAAGGCAACTCATAAAAAATGAAAGCATTTACTTGGAGGTTTACTTACAGTTTCAGGGGCTTCGTCCACCTTCGTCGTGGGAGCATGACAACAGGCATGGCAGCCGTGGTGGTGGAGAAGTAAGCGAGAGTTGCATCTTGATCCTTAGGTGAAAAGAGAGACACTGCATTTGGCTTGGGCTCTTGAAACCTCCAAGCCCACCCCCAGTGACACACTTCCTGCAACAAGGTCACACCTAATTCTTCTAATCCTTCTGAATGGTGCTATTCCCTGTTGACTATTTATTCAAATATATGAGCCTATGGGGGACATTCTTATTTAAACAACCACAGAATGTGTCTGCATATAGGTCTGTGTACAAGTGCCTGCTGATGCCACAGGAGGCCATCAGTTCCCTGGAGCTGGAGTTATAGGAGGCTATGAACTGCCTACTATGAATGCTGGGAACTGATCTAAGGTCCTCTGCACTCTCAGAACCCACTCTTAAAGTGAACTGTCTTCTAGGCCCGCCTGAGCTCAATTTTAAACTTCATTTTCTGATGGACATATATGGAGTACTAATAACTATGTGCCTGGGCCTAGAACAGATTCTCAGAGAACAGCAGTGACTGAGACAAGATGAGATATCTAGGGAGGGACTTGAACTCTGAACCAGCTTGTGAAATACAAATGTAAAGTTATTACTCATTGAAATAAGTACTCTGCAGGGAAGAGTGGGGACTTTAGAGAGTGAATGAGGGGGGTAAGTAACTTCAGCTAAAAATGTCTCTCAGAGAAGAGAATGCCAGAGTTGAAATATATGAGTTAGAAGAAGTTGATTGTGCATAAAAAAAAAAGAAAAAAAAAAGACAGATGAAGGCTGTTGGCAACAGTGTGGCACCTTGCAGCTGGTTCTCTAGAGGTAAAGCAGGCCTTGCTTTGTAGTGTTTGCCAATCTTCATGGTGTAAATCCTCCCACGTTGATGGTCTAAGGCTGCTCTAAGGCTGCCAGCCTGAGGTCACTGAGCTCAGACTTAGGGAAAGAAGCAAACAGTGGCTCTTCAGCAGCCTATGTCAGCTGACTTCACCGCACCACCACATTTGGCTTCCCAGCCCTACCAAAGGGCAAGGAGAAAAAGGGGCTCTGGTCACTGCCAACACTGATGGGACCGGGGAGTGTCCTCTGTGGCTGGCAGTTTGGATGTCAGGCTCAGCCTCTAAATATAGTATAGATAGGGTACCCCACCATTTAATTGAAAAGCCATTATACCTGATCCATCTTGAGCCGATTTAAAAACTCATGCTCCCATACCACCTACCTACATTCAGATATTAACTGAAATTTAATATGTGAGTATACATGCTTTGGTAGAAGGCTGGATGAGGCATGCTGGTCATGGTACAAAAATAAGAAATATACAAGGTTTCTATCTTCACAGTCCTGACAATCTGACAGAAGAAAGGGAAGCAGGAAATGAATACTAACTGTTTCATATCAGGCTAATTAATAAAAGTTAGAGATACAAAATGGAGGGAACATAGGAAGGTCACATGTATTTTCTATGATACAAAGAGTAGACTTTCAAAGTTTGCTGTGACTCAGAATTTTCAGGGGCAGAATTTCTTGGTCACATAGACCAGATAGATTCCTGCCCCTCTTTGGTTTTGACCAAGAAGAAGACACCAGATAAGAATGATTCTCATTAACTATTTTAATGATCATATTGTTTGCCCATCAATAAAGCCAGCGTACAGAGTTTGGCCACTGACACCTTCAAAGGTTAAGAAACTTGAGCATAGGGAGATGGATGACATCATGGGGGCGTCAATCCATAAAATGCTTTATTAGCACTAAGACCAATGGGAGTGGATATTGCTGTCTCCTGCTTGGCATGCAGATATTGTAATTTATAACATGAGGTTTACATAAAGGCAATTGTTCTCTCTGATTGGCATTTGTGAGATCGTTTCTGGTGATAAGTAGACTCCTGTTCAAAGCTGGCCAATAATCTTTCAGTGTCTGGCTTTTTTTCTAAACCACTTTGTCAGAGGCTCTACAGAGATGCATTGATTTACCCTGTGACAGAAAAAAAAAAGTCTGAGATCCTGGCAGGGAAACCAAAGGAGAAACCTGGTCTATTGGAGACCTGGAACCAAATTGTGGGAGAAGAGTCTGCTGGTGACACACCCCAAAGACAAAGCCCATTCGTTCACTTACAAGAGAACAAGACCAGCAGCAAAGGGTAAAGAATTCACTGGAAATTTGACAGCAGTTAGAAAGAAGACAGAAAGAAGGGAGGGGGAAAAGTAAGAAGAGAGACATGGGGAGGAAGAAGGAAGGAGAGAGGAGGACAGGGACAGAAATAAGGCACTAACTTGCTAGAGAAAACCAAGTTGATAAAGGAAGATAAGCCTGATGGTTGGCAGGTAACCATTAACTCATGAGACAGAATACTAAAAAGAAGTCATTGGGCAAGTGACCAAAGGTGTCACTCAACATTTCAATGACAGTGGCTGTAGTAATGCTAGCATCAATAGAGTGTTTTGGTTTGGAGTATGACATCTTTCTTGCCTCTTGGGTCATTTGCTGCTCATAACGAATGTGGGAAGAAAGTGAGATTCAAGAATATCAGACAGAAACTTCTGAGTGGAACACACATTCTCTTTCTAGAACCTCCTGGAGTGCCTTCCCACATGGAGCTTTGAGGACAACGTGAAACTACTATAGGCTGAAAGGGCAGGGTCAAGGTCAGGGGAACAGGAGTCAAGCTTTTGTTTAAAACATCACTCCATGAAGAAAGGCTTACGTAGCAATTTCAAGGGCTTTTGACTCTAGTGTAATACTAAATATCTGGGGCTGGTAGAGAGGAGGGCTGGATGTCAGAAGGCATGAGACGAAGTCCTATGATGGAGCAGAGATCCAGACAGTACACCAGAACCCAGGTGCTAATATCCCAGAGACAGATGAAGAGAAACCCATGGAAATCGTTTCCATGGAAAACTCTATGGGACCAAGAACATGTGTACAGGGGTTGACAGGCAAATACCCACCCACACCCATTGTCTAAGGGCATCCTGAGATCTGTCCAAGGATAAGAACTACATTTGTAGAGGTGAGAGACAGAGAAGCAAAGGCTCTGTAGATTTTTTTCAGTGACATCCTGACACCGTCATGTTCCATTAATGTTCTCCGGGGTTGATTTGATAAAGACCCAGGGACTTCTTAATCCAGAAAAGCTACTTGCTGTCATTGCCTGCTCCTTCGGGGTGACTGGTGTGACGTACCCTGCCACAGACTTGGCCAGCCAATGCTCAGTATACCAGATTCTCCTCAGCTTCAGGTCAAGAGCTCTAAGTCCTGGACATTGTACCTACAGGTTATACCTGTTATCTCAAGCTTGCAGGGACTGACACAATCATAAAATAATAGAATCTCCAGTGTTGAAAAGATTACCCAGTCTGATTCCTGAATCACTTTGTAACTCTGCACCAAATGGCCTGCTCATCGTCTCCTGTGACAAGACACCTATTTTGCTCCTTAGGCATCTCGTTCCATTTTTAGGCATGTCTAATGGGCATAAAATTCTCCCTCATATTTGTCTTAGATCTGACCTCTAGAGGATTCGGAATGCAGAAATAAATTGGCTAATTCTCATTCCTTTGGGACTGAGCATCAAGATTTTGAAGAAAACCATTATGTGCCCCGTGTTTTCTAAGTTTCAAGGAGAGTCAGTCAGTTTTTTTTTCCTGTAATTTCTGCCCTCCTTGGGGGTCCCATCAAGTTTCCCTGGCATATACTCTAGTGTGCATTGGTGAGTCCATCCTCTCATTCTGCCCTTGTTCATCTCTGATGCCCTTTGACCCTGTTCTCTTTGTGTGTGATTTCTATTGGTTCATGTCCATCCTGAATGCTGAACGTTGTCTTACTCATCCTAAGTATGACTTTTTATGGGTTACTGACCTTTTTATGGGTTACTGACCTTGTCAAAAAAAGGAGAGAGAGAGAGAGAGAGAGAGAGAGAGAGAGAGAGAGAGAGAGAGAGTCAGTTGTTCTTCATTGTGTGAGATGAAGGCAGTATCTGCCGCCGTTGAATACCCTCCAAGGTGCATTATGACTATTTCTCCATGTTTCTCTGTTATTAATGCTCCTTGGTCAGGTATTCTCAATCACAACCTCACTGACCAACCCAGTCATTCATTCCTTCATTGAAGAAACACTTATAGAGCGACTGTTGTGTGCCAAGCATAATGGTTTAGATATGAAAAGTCCTGCAAAATCTCATTTGTTGAAGGCTTGACCCCCAGTACAGCAATGCTTAGAAATGGCCTCTGAGGGGTGAATAGCTCATGGGGGTTCATGAGTAGATTAACTCACTGATGGAGTCCCAGATTGTTAGGCTATTGGTAGTGATGGAAATGTAGGCGGGACCTTGCCGAAGGTAGTGAATGGGGCCTTTGGGCAATGCTTTAAGGGCCCCCTTTCCCTCTGCACTTCTCTTTATACTCTTCTCGTGATGTTTAACGTTGGTCAGACCCACAGAATAAGACAAGTGACTGTGGACTGACATCCCTTGCTAAGCTCAAACATAAAAACTTCCTCTTTTTAGTTTGTCTCAACCATTTTATCCCAATTTTGGAAATTCAGCTAATATACCAGGCACCCTAGTAGTCCCTAAGGATACAAAGATCTATAGTCTTTAACAGAAAGAGGTTAAGGTATGACACTGTGATACTGGGGAAAAATTTACAAGTATATAATGTTATTAAACACAACAGAAATATTGTTAAATATGATACTAATAATATGCAATGCAGAGCTGGAGCAATGGTTTAGTCAGTAAAGACTCCCACCAAGCCTGACAACCTGAGTTTGATCCCTGGAACTTACATGATGTGAGAGGAGAAATGACTCCCTCAAGTTGTCTTTGGACTTCTATATGGGTGCCATGGCATGCTTGTGCACACATATAAATTTTAATTCACATATGTATATGTGTGTGTGTGTGTGTACACATATATATGTGTATATATATGCATACATATACACATACATATATGCACAATTTTTAAGCTTAAAAAGCTGAACCTAT
The DNA here is from genome assembly GCA_030674055.1 of Rhabdomys pumilio. Lineage (NCBI taxonomy): Eukaryota > Metazoa > Chordata > Mammalia > Rodentia > Muridae > Rhabdomys > Rhabdomys pumilio. Next base: position 7,312,157 of record JANHMN010000024.1, on the reverse strand, counting down.
GTGATAGAAATAGGAAAGAAGATGGCTGACTCTGCTTAGAGTAAGCTAGGGAGAATGCATCTCTGAGGATGTTGTTGGGATTTGTAGGGTGAATAGATGAAAAAGCAGAAGCATCATGCGAAAGTCTCTGAAACATCAATGTCCTAAAATATTCAAATTCTAACACTTCAGTGTTGGAGGAAGCAATGGTGAGCTTATGAACTTTTGCTAATTCTTGCATTTGTATGTGAGAGAGATTCAGGAAGAGAGGGAGGGAGATGAGCATTGGGATAGGTTGGCAATAGAGAAAGAAGCTATCAAAATTCAGAGACTAGTGAAGACCCTGGTTCTCAGACCTGGCTACATACTACACATTAGATTTTTTTATCAATATGTTTATTGTCTTTAGAAAAAAAATCATCATAGAAAATTGCTTTAGCTTTCAGCAGCATGTTCCTAAGTACTGAGGAAGCTTGCCTTCTTTTGAGTAATCCAGTCTTTCTTCTGGGCAAGAGACATTTTGGGACTATTCCACCTCTTCTTCTTTACTTCTCTCTTGAGCTTCTTCTCATAGACTGGATTCTCTCAAATAGCAGCATGGGCTTTCTTGTGGAAGGGGTCATAGTGTTAAGACCTCAGCCCTGAGATTCTGACAGAACTCATGATGTTGTGTGCCCTCCATGTATCTTGGATGGTTGAAATATACAGAGTATGAAGTTTTGTGCTAGAAGACAATTGTGCTGGAATATGTTTTCTTTATTTAATTTCATGTTTTGCCACAGGACCATCTCCAGCTCCACCTCCCAAAGCTCTTCATTTGTCTCTCTTTGTTCATATGTCAGCCCTTCCCTTCAGAACTGGTTTTCCTGTTTCTTGCTCTGAAGTCTTTCTGCATCTTCTTTTGTTTCCCACATTTGTTTCTCACCCTGGCCTTGCTCAGAAATCAGCCAAGATCACTTCTATACCAAAGACATGGGCACTAAAATGTCATTGTAGGATCTCAAGCAAGGTGAGGGCTAGGTATTCCAAAACATACCCACATTCAGCCAGTAAGAAGCACACAGGGCAAGGCATGTGGGTAGGAGTGCAAAGCTTCCTTACTTTCTGTGAACCTCTATAATGTTTTATGGAGGCTTCATGATACCAGGAACTGTTAGCTCAATCTCTATCCTCTCTTCTTCATAAAAGTTGGGTGTAGAGTTAAGTGTTCTAAGTTTCTAAATGAAGAGTTGGTACTTCTGATGACCAGGCATCAAGTGGAAATCCACCAACTGTCACCTCATTGGAACTCAAGTCCATCCTAGGAAACGTCAAAGGATTAGGAACTTTGTGTTAAGAACTGTGACCAAAATTAAATGTTAAAAGAAAAGATATACCCAGCATCCCCTTCAAGAAATTACAAGAATTTGAGTAGCTGTGAACTAAGACCAAACAAGCATTCTCATTATATAATGAGACATTCTTTCATTGTATCACAATAGGATACTCAGCAAGTGGGCTGCTCCTTGAGAAAGAGAGCTAATCAATACCATCACATACCATGAGAGGCATGAGTAAATAAGGACTAAAAAATGGCCACTGGACTTGACCATGGAAGGTCATTGTGGATGGTTTTCTAGATTGATACTGAAGCAGAAAATCATTGAGACCATTGAGCTAAAAGGAGGAGAATAAAAAAGTGAATTAGGTTACTTCAGAGAGGATAACAGAAGAAACAAGGACCCAAAGGAAGTAGGGATGGTAAAGCTTGGACAGAATGGCCATAGAATTATGGTGCTCACCAGCAGAATGCCCATCATTCCTTATTTTTTGTAAACTAGAAGGCAAGAGGCCCAAGAACACCATTAAGGAAGGACAAATAGAAAAACCTTCTATGGGAATATTGGGGAGTGGAATCTCCAAGAATTTAGTTTGCTAAATAAAAAAAAAATATCTAGCTCATGGAATCTCATCATCTCCACTGGTGTCGGTCTTCATGGGAGTACAGTTTTTGTTAGTTCTACTCAAATGTGCATGCATTTGAAATGGAAGATTGAAATGGAATCTTCCTGCATGACAGGAAATGGAGATTAGAAAATGGATTCGGGTAAAGTGCCACCTTTAAAAAAAACCCAGAAAGCTATGATTTTGAGTGAGCAATCTGAGATTAATATAATTGATAAATAAAGAGGAATGAAAGAATCAAAAAAAAAACCCTACTTACCCCCAAACAGAGTTGTTAATTTAACAGGCTGGCAAGCCAAGGACTAGTAAGATTCTGCACAGAGCCTTACCAACCTAAAACAGAAGTGCATTGCTTTGAATAATGCATATTCCATGACAAGTAAGGAAAGCATTCGTGTCAGAACCACCTAAGACAGGCTCAGTCTGGCTTATACAATTAAAAAGAGGAAGATGTGGAGAGCTTTTGGGGATGCCTGGCAGGAATCTGACATTGACCAAGGACAAGGAAAAGAACTGCAGGCAGGAATCTGACATTAGGCTAGAACAAAGAAGTGATTTCAGGCAGGAATCTAAATCCTAGGCTAGAACAAAGAAGTAGGCTTCAGGAATAAAAATGACTTTGGGCTAGGACAGGGAAGTAGGCTCAGATATTTTGGACATCCTGATAAGCCCTTAGAAATAGTGACCATGGGAGTGATCACAGGACTCTGTTCATTGTCCTTCTTGTTCTTTGACTATCTGGGTTTATTGTCTTGCTTGTTCCTTGACTATTTGTATCTATTGTATTGCTAGTTCCTCAACCAAGAACTGACCTTAATTCTTGTGAGTAATTTAAACAGCATGAAAGCAAAAAAGGAGGAGGAGAGATAGGATAAGAAGTTAATGGGGGGGGGAATAACATCCTAAATGTAAATAAATATCAAATTTAAAAAAAACTACTTATACCAATGGTGTTGAAGAGCAAGCACAATAAGATTTAAAATAAAAGAAGCAAATCAATTGTCTTCACAAGCAGGTGACAATAGTTTTGGAGTAGCCATACTAATTAGCAGAAGGTTGTAGGCAATGAAGAGTGGAGGCAGTTTTCAGTCAGATCGAGGACACTTACAAGATACTGTGTGGGATCAACTCTCTGGGAATATTGAATTAAGCCACTCGGCTGGTAGGATCTGAGGAAGACTGATTGAATGTGTTTCTACGCTCAGGCATCCCTGGATTCAGTAGAGCCTGTAGCCGGTTTTGGACTTCTTCCAGCCCCATCTTATCTCGCTTGCTCCAAGATTACTCTCTGCTTCCTTTCGCCTCTCTTAGTCTATAGTCATTCGTTTTGTGTAGCTCTATGTCTTCAAATCTGGCTCAAGAGTGAAGCTCAGCCTTTCCTGTTCTTTCACTGTGTTTTCTGAAGACAAGCCAGTAAGCCCCTCTGATTCTGAGAGTTTTATTGCTGGTTGCTGTCAGCAACGGAAGTGGAAGTGACAGGTGTCAAATGTAGGAAGCTGCTGTTTCCAGACTCTTACACCATTCATTCTAGTGTCTCTGGGGTGTATTTTATTACTGCCTTCTGAGAGGCTCTAGGAAGGCAAGGATCTTGATTTCCCATTTTGTTTCTAAAGGCAGGTCTAAGAAAAACCATCTCTTGGACTTTCCTACCCTCTCTCCGAGGGCAGTCCAGTGTCTAGCTCCTTTATTCGATGACATATAAAAGAGAAATTTTCAAATTTGAGCCTTGTGTTCTCACAAGCAAATTTAAACAGAAATTAGCATGTCACCATTTTTTCTGGGTCTATTACTTTAAACACACAAAACATTTGAGATACAAATAATGTACCACCCATATCCTTCCCATAGCATCTCTCCCTGTTATAGTCTCATAACTTACATTTGTGTTCTGTGCTTTTACTAAGCAAGTGTTTATCTATAAATAGCATCTAACCTAATTCAATTAGTTTTTTCTCATTAAATTTCCTTTTGAGATTTAGCCATCTTGCTATATGTGGATCAAATCCAGTCATTCTAATTACCATATAGTGTTCCACTGTATGAGTAAAGGGTTATTCTCCCAGTGAGAAACAGTCTGTCTCCATGTATGCACTGTGACAACAAGGGCCATACCTAGGTTCTTGGACCTCATTTCCTTGGGTACATTTCCTAGACTCAACAATGTCTAGTGTGTGCTTACAGAACAAGCACTAGAAAGGACATTACCAAATGTTATTTATGATAAGAATATGTTTGTGTTTTTAAGAAGATGGAAGACTATTTTCCAAAGTGTTTGCAAAATTTTACACTTCCTCTCTACAATGCATGTGATGAAAGTTCCCACAGCTCTGGACCCTCGAGGACATTTTGTATTATTTCTTTTTTATTGCTCTCACTGTGATTGGTGTAAAAAGCGTCATCTCACACTGTAGTTCTTACTTTCTTTCCTTGACAGATAATGACACTGTGCATCTTTTCTGGCGATGGCTAAGCATTTTGTATTTGTTCCTCATGAAGGCTCTCTGTGATGGTTAGTATTGATTATCAACCAAGGAATTATCTAAATTAGACTAACTGAGATGTGAAACCGCACCCTAAACATGAATGACACCACCCCTTGGGCTGGTGTTTCTGACTGTATATAAAAAAGAGCAAGATAGTTGAGTACCAGCATTCATTGCTCTCTGCTTCCTGACAAAAGACTCCTTGTGTGCAGTTTCCTCCTCTTCTGGCCTCCATGCCTTCTACACAACATATTGACTTCCTTGGACTTGTAGGTAAAAATGAACCCTATCTTTCTTAAATTGATTTTTTACCAGGTATTTTAATCAGGACAGTGAGATAAGACACTAGTACACAGTATGTTAAATGTGTTGCCAGTCTTTTGAAAAATTGGGTTACTGACTTCCTTTTAAACTGGAATAAGCTGATTTATATATTCTGAATTAACATTCTTTATAAACTTGTAAGATATGCATACAAAGATATTTCTCTTCTAGTCTGTAGTCTGCCTTTTCTTTTTCCTGATAATACATGCTAGAGAGTGGAAACTTAAAATTAGTAACTTTTCTCTTAAGGCTTTTGGTTTTTGTCTTATCCAAGACAACCTTGTCTACCTCAAAGCCAGGAAGTTATTTTTTTTTTTTATCGTTATACTTTGATCTGAAAGTTTCATAATTTTATTAACTACATTTAGCTCTTTGATTCGTTTGGAGTTAATTGTGGTGTGTGTCTTCAGGGAGTAGCTGACTCACACTATTCTCATATTATTTTTTCTGTATTATTTCTTGAGAAGAATTTTCTGTATCAATTTACCTTGTCATCTTCACTGAAATTCAATTTAGCTTGTATATGAAGATTTATTTCTCGACCCTCTATTCTATTCCACTAATCCTACACTTGCACACACATGTATGTATGTATGTGTGTGTATGTTTTCATATATACATACATGTATATGTGCATATGTATATATGTCTGTATGTATATATGTCTGTCTGTATGTATGTATATGTGTATATGTCTATATGTGTATATGTGTATATATGTACTTATGTGTGTATATATATGTATATATGTATATATACATATATATGCATATATATGTGTGTATATCCCCGTGAAAGTTTATAGTAGGTATGGAAATGTGGTATTAGAAATTTTTCCACGTTATTTCTCTAGAAAATGATTTGACTAGTCTAAATGCATTTACTTTTATATAAATTTCAGAAGCAGTTTGACAACATTTTAAAATAATCCTATTGGAGCTTTGATTAGATTGTTTGGATCTATAGGTTAAGATGAAGACACCTAATGCATTAATAATAGTGATCCATGAACATAGTATGCCACACTATGCATCAGATCTTGAACTTATCACCAAATTTAGTTCTTTTCAATTTAGCAAAATCGCATGCACTTTCTACACATTCCTACATATTTACATATTTATGCCAAAATATATACTACAGGATTACATAATCTCTCATTTCACTTCTAATTGTTTGTTAATAACATAAAAATGCTAGTAATATTTGTATGTTCCCTTATGTCTCATTGATTGGTCATAGCCATTTATTTTGTAATATTTGAGATTCCTTAGATTTACTGTAGACTTTACGACTTCAGTGTCATCTACAAATATCGTATTTCTCCCTTTATTTCAACCCACCTGCTTTTACTTTACTTTTAAAAATGCTTACTGTGTTCCTTTATTGTCATTGAGTTCAAAGTCATAAAATATATCATTTAACCCTTTAAGACGTAGTACTCAATTGTCTTCTATATTCTCACGGTGCCACACAAACGCCTCTGCATAGTTCTGAAACCCCAAATATCACCTATCTCACTGGGGATTCATGCCCATCACCTAACGCCACCTCTCCTCCTGTGTAGCTGATGATATAGAGCATGTTTTTCTTCTTTGTGTCTTGCTGTTAATAAAAATGTAAGCAGTACAGAGGTCTATTAACAAGTAAAATGGTGTATTTTAAGTAAAGATATGATTTGATAACCATGTAAACTGAATTATTATTATCATGATAAAGCTCTAGCTTCATGTTTCCAAATCCTAATGATCCACACGGTACTCCTTGCTACTTATCACACTGTCCTCAGATCTTCAGAATACCCATCTCATGATAGAAAGTTGGTACACCATGACCCACGCACAGCTCCTAACCCCCACCCTCCTACACTACATGACACCCACTGACGCTTCTATATGTTTGACTTTATAAAAGCACATTCCAAATGTAACACTATACATCATTTGGTTTCCTTTGTCTGAGCTATTTATCTAGATATTATGCACCTAGTGAAATGCCCAGGTTAGCCCATGTTTTCACAAACTAAGTAAATAAGCAGGGATGGAGTTGGGGCTTTATGTGTTGGTGGTTGTTTCCATTTCTTGGTCCCTGTGAACAATGCTGCAGTGTGTAAGTAATGGCAATGTCTTCTTATGGTATGTTTGAGACGTCCATGAAAGTCGGTAGACCAGGACCACATCCATGTGACTCAGAACAGGACAAGAGTTGAGATTTTAAAAAAATGTTATCAGTTATTACTTTAACATAAATCACTTAAAGAAAACAGAATAAGTCTGTGTGAGTTTTCCTCCACAGAACAGCAGCCATGCCCCTGTCTCCACAGTCTCCACATTATATGGCTCACAGTGAGCAGAAACCAGTGGTAGAGTTCTGGACAAAAAGAGCTACAAAGAGACAATTAATAGACTGGATGGTGCAGCCACCGGCTGGGTCCAGCTTACATGGAGAGACAGTCAGAGCAGAGCAGGCCGTGGACACAGAGGCAGAGAAAGTGGTACAGAAGCCTGGATTGGAGACAAGCACTCCGCAGCCGACGGGTTGCTAGGCATCACTTTTGGTACTGCCTGATGAAACTGTATGGGAATGAAGGAAGTTCACTGCTGACCTTGGCAAAGGGTAGCCAAAAAAAAAAAAAAAAAAAAAAAAACAGCCTCCTAAGGAGAAAACATAAACAAAGGTAGGCTTGTTTTCTACCTTGGCCTAGAGTCTCAGTAACAGAACACCAGTGAGTGCATGGGAAGAATCCATCAAACTCCAGATTCAAAGCTGTAATTGTCAGGTGTGGGATTCCGGGGAGGAAGTGCCTGAAATTACGTAACTCCAGCATAAAGTGGATTTCCTATGCAGTATCCACTCATCTGGAAAGGCATCTGACTTGTTCGAATTACTAAGAGTTCTGGTAGCACCCCACCCTGCATGTGCTCCTCAGTAGGGACTATTGCAAAAGACAACCAATGGGAGGGACCATACCCTCACCGCTAGGGTAAAACTCACACCCATCCCAGTCCTGACCCCACACCTACCCCTGACCCTGCCCCAGCCACCCCAGACCATGACCTGCCCCCACACCCACCTCTGACCCTACTCCTGCCATCCAGACCAGGTCCCTGTCCTTGACCTGCCCCCACACCTAACCCCAACCCAGTCCGTGCTTCCCCTGACCACATCCCTGACCCTGACCTACTTCTGACCCCTTCCCTGCCGCTCTCGACCCTGTCTCTGACACTAACCCACCCTTACACCTACCACCAATCCCATGCCTGCCACCCCTGACCCTGTCCCTGACCCCCCCCACACACACCTACCTCCGGCCCGATCTCTGCCACCCCGACCCTGTCCCTGTCCCTGACCCTGCACCACACCCACCCCACCTCACCTCACCCCAGAGCTTATTGCACCTTTCAGTTCATTGTATTTTATATTTATTTGCATTGTTCTGTTTACATGGCTCCATTGCTGTGTTTTAGGCTACATCTTCTCTGAGCTATCTCACGACTGTACCTACTCTGCAGTGTTTTCTTCCATTCCTGACATCTCTGCCGCACATATTTTATTCTGATTTATGTTTGACTCCCTCGTTTCTCCATTCTCTCCCCTCTTTAACTACTTAATTACTGAAAATGTTACCTCTTAAAAACTGTAAATGGTATTTTCTCTGGTCAGGATCACAGGGCTGCTGTCTCTGAACCTGAGGTGGGACCCAAGAGAAGTATGCTAGTGTCTTCTACTCCAAAGTTAATGTTGGCATTCAGGAATCACCTCACAAACCACATGAACACCAATCTCAGTCAGGCAGGGACAGGGATTTATTGATAGTTTATTGATAGTTTATGGGACTTGTTAACATTCATGCTCTAACTTGCAACCAGAATGTCAGTTACCCATGTACACGTCTCTTTCTGCCAAGTAAGATGTCAGTTCCCAGGGAGGTCGTGGAAACTTAAAATTTACTGGATCACTACTCAAAATGAAAGTCTTCTTGCAAATAGTGTTTTATACTGGTGTAAGTATCATTCTTATGTTGGGGTCCATCCCAGGGGCAGTTTATAAAGGTAAATACCATAAAAACTTAAACACAGGTGCAGGAAATGTTTTTGGGTGATTGGTTTTGGGTCCAAGTTTATTGTGGGTAACTATACAAAGCAGTTCTACTGACTTCTATCCTGACTGGTTTCAGGATAGGGCACAGAACATAACAGAATATGTAATCAATCTTGGAGTTAGAAAGTTTCCTAGTAACAGCAGAAACTTATGAGAAAGTTTCCTTGTAATGGCAGGCTAGCCAGGTAACAGTCATCTAGGCCTTAACTTTCCATCTAGGCCTCGATATTTTACCAAAGTCCTAACAGTTAACGTTGGGATAGCTGTCATATCATTGTGTCTGTTACTTCACTAGGCTTTTCTTCAAAAATGGCAATAGAGAACATAACTCCAGATGAAGACAATTCTCCAGGAATAATCCTATAAAATCAAGCAAGGTGAGTGTGTGTGTGTGTGTGTGTGTGTGTGTGTGTGTGTGTGTTTATGTGTGTAAATTTTTTGAGTACATGTCCATCCCAACAGATGCACAAAACAAAACAGGAACACACACACACACACACACACACACACACACAAAGTTACGATTACCAGCCATTCCAACACCTTCACACACTCACAGGTCCTCATTACCAGAAGCCAAAAGCAATGAGATAGGGGAGTAGGCCAGAAAGATGGCTCAGCCTGTAAGAGCAATGGCTGCTTTTCCAGAGGACCTGGGTTCAATTCTCAGCTCCCATGTGACACCTCACAACTATCTGTATCTCCAGCTCCAAGGGACCTGACACCATTTTGTGGTCTCTGAGGATACTGCACGCAGACATATTTGTAAGCAAACACACATACACATAATATAAAAATAAACCTCTAAAAACATAGTGAGATCGTTAACTCTCAGAAAAAGATTTCAGAATCATGCCCTTAAAAAGGATCAATGACCACAAAAAGACCTCCAGTCACCAGATGATGGGAGGAAGGAAATCAATCCAGGACTCAGATAAGAAGTTAGCAAAGTGGATGATAATGATTATTTGAAAAAAACAATTCAAAAACACATGAAGGAAAAAACTCGTTAAGGAAATTGAGACTTTAAGAAGGAACCATCCAGAAATGCTGGAACCAAGGGTCAATCAATTAAATAAGAGACATAGAGGAAACTGTCAGCAGCAGGCAAGACCAAGAGGAAGAACAGGAATGGCGGGTAAGGTCAAAACATTAGTGCATGCAGCCACTATAAAGAGAGGAAAAGATCAATGATAATATCAAAATGTCCAAACCTCTGGGTTATGCTTAAGAGACCAAACTTAAGAATTCACAGGATAAAAGATGTGGATAAGAGCAATCCAAAAAGTATAGACAATATATCCAGTGAAATTAAAATTATAACATTAAATTTCTTAAACCTGGGGGTGGGGTGGGGGGGGGGGGAAGGAACTGCAAAGACAAGAGCATTTAGCAGCCAAATAGATACAACCAGAAAGAAACCTTTCTATGACCCATCATATCCAGGATGTCAAAAATACAAAGCTGTCTGTCAGTCTGCCTGTCTATCTATGTGTTTATTGCATATATATGTATATGTATATATAAAATACACACACACACAAACACACACACCCCATATTTAGGAAAGATCAAATAGGAGTAGGACCAGGCTACAAAGCCTCAAGATCTGCCCCGCTTCCTACCCTATCTTTATCCCACCCCAGTGATCTACTTTCTCCAACAAGTGTCTACCTCCTAAAATTTCTGCAAACTTCCCACATAGCATGGGGTACCAAGCGTCCAAATATGCAAGCCTATAGGGGACAATGCACATTCAAGGTACATAATCTTCTAAATTTAAGAAAAAAATCAACGAAGATGTTTCAGACCTAAACTATACCGTAGATCAATTGGATTTAGTGGGTATCTTCTGGATATTACATCTAACAGATGGGGAATACACATTCTTCTCTGGAGACCACAGAATGTTCTCTAAGATTGATGATGTTATAGGTCACAAAACAAGCCTTAACAAATAAGTGAGAATAAAAGGAATTCTTTGTATTTTATCAGACGAGAGTGGAATAAAACTAGAAATCAATAGCAAAGGAAATTGGAAAATCTGAAAGAAATGGAAGAACTTCTAGATACATAGAGCATATCCAAATTAAACAAAGAAGAAATAAGTGATTTAAATAGATCCATAACCATCCAGGCAACTGAAGCGGTGATAACAAGTCCCCAAGGTAATAAAAGCCCAGGACCAGGAGAATTCACTGCAAAAATTTTACAGGAATTTCCAAGAAGAGTTACAATACTGCTCAAATTATTCCATAAAATAAAAAAAGAAGGAAGGCTTCTAAACTTTTTATGAAGCCAGCACTGTGAATACCCAAAACCAGATAAACACAACAACGAAAAATGCAGGCTGAACTCCCTGATGAATACAGATGTGAAATTCTTAATTTAAAATATTGCCAAATAAGTTTAAGATCACACAAAAATATCATTCATCAAACCAACTTGGCTTCATTCGAAGATACAAATATGTCCCAGCCTATGAACATAAAAGCATCATCCATTCTATAAACACACTAAAAGACAGAAATTACATGATCATTTCAGATGCACAAATGACCTTCGACGAAATTCAAAGACCCTTCATGGCAAAAGTCATAGAAAGGCCAGGGATGGAGGGATCACGCTTCAACATAATCAAGGTTACATACATGCTAAATGTAGGAAAACCGAAGCATCCCACTAAGTTTTAGAACAAGACAAGGAGGTCCACTCTCCCCACTTCTACTCAGTATAGCCTTTGTGGGCTTAGCTAGAACACAAGACAAGAGAAGCGAAAGAGAAGGAAGAAAAGAAGTGAAAGTGTCCCTCGTCAGCCATGACTGAGTTATGGACATAGAAGACCCCATAGACTCCATCCTTCCCACAACTCAGAACTGATGAACACTTTCTGCAAAGTATGGTATACTGTGGCTTTGAGGTGACATACTGTTGTCGTCCCAAAGTGAGTTTGAAAATGCCTCATCTTCAGCTGGCAGGGGATAGAGGGGCTTTGAAAACATATAAAAAAATCAATAGTCTTCCTACATTGCCAATGATATCCATGCTGAAAAAAAGTAAGGGCAACAATCTCATTCACAGATTGTGTGCTCAGGCACATGTGCGCGCGCACACACACACACACACACACACACCACTCAGTAATAAACCTAGCCAGAGAAACAAAAGATTTTTTTAATAAATTATTTTATTTATTTACATTTCAAATATTGTCCTGCTTCCTAGTAACCCCTCCAAGAGCTCCCCACCCACATCTCCATCTCCTTCACCTCTAAGAGGGTGCTCCTCCATCCACCCACCCAATCTCACCTCACCTCTCTAGCATCCCAATTCTCTGGGGCATCAAGCCTCCGTAGGACCAAGCACACCCCCTTCCACTGAGGTCAAACAAGGAAGTCCTCTATTATGTATGTAGTTGGGGCCACAGACAAGCCCATGTATGCTCTTTAGTTAGTGGCTTAGTCCCTGGAAGCTCTGAGGGGTCTGGTTAGTTGATATTTTTATTCTTCCTATTGGGTTGCAATCCCCTTCAGCTCCTTCAGTCCTTCCTATAACTCTTCTATAGAGACCTCTGGGCTCAGTTCAATGGTTGACTGTACGTATCTGCATCTCAGAGGATAGCCATGCCAGACTCCTGTCTGCAAGCATCTTGGCATCAGCAATAATGTCAGGGTTTGGTGTTTGTGCATGAGATGGATACCAAGGTGGGGCGGTTTCTTGGTGGACTTTCCTTCCATCTCTGCTCCATTTTTTGTCCCTGAATTTCCTTTAGATTGGAACAATTCTGGATTAAAAATGTTGAGATTGGTGGGTAACCCCAGCTCTCAACTGGGGGTCATGTCTATCTACTGGAGGTGGTCTCTTTAGGTTCTATCTTCTTGCTATTGGGTACTTGGGCTAATGTCACACTGGGTCCTGGGAGCTTCCCACATCCCTGGTATCTGGGACTTTCTAGTGGTTGCCCCCATTCACCACCCCACACTGCTGTATATTTCTATCCATTCTGCTGGCCCTCTGGGCTTCTCTCCTATCTCTACCTATACCTGCTCAGGCCTTCCTTTTTTCTCCCTCCCCCTCCCACTCAGGTCTCTCCATCCTTCTGCCTCCCGTGATTATTTTGTTCCCTCTTCTAAGTGGGGCTGAAGCAAAAATGGAAATGGTTCTACCTGAAGACCTCCTCCTGGACATAAGATACTCCACCATAGGACAAAGACAAGTGCCCCACTATGTTTATAGAAGCCTTAATTATGATATCCAGAAGTGGAAGCAACCCAGATGTCCCTCAGCTGAAGAATTGGTGCAGAAAATGTGGTACATTTGCACAATGGAATACTACTCAACTATTAAACATGAGGACATCGTGAATTTTGCATAACGTTTGCAGGCAAATGGATGGAACTATAAAATATCATCCTGAATGAGGTAACCCAGACCTCACAGGGCACAAATGGTATGTATTCACTGATAAGCGGATATTAGCCAAAAAGTTCAGAATATCCGTAATACAACTCACAGACCATACGAAGCTTAAAGAGAAGGAAGGCCCACGTGTGGAAACGAAGACTTTTACAATAAAAACTTGAGGACTCTAAAGTAATACATTGAGAAAAACACTAGAAGCTGGGATTCTCTCCCATGCTGATTTGTGAAAGCAGCTATCCTATCAAACACAACTTGCTGATTCAATACAATCCCAACCTGAATCGCAAGACCTTTCTTCACATACATAGAAAAAAAAACAGTCTTAAAATTTATTTCTTTTATTCACCTAGTTGTTGTGATTAGAAACTCCGGGGGGGTACTATTTTTAAAGGTATATCACCTAATATTCTAATTAACTCACAAATAAAGGCATTACAGAGCTGGAGCAAAAAGGTGACTCCAACACACGCTTGAGCACCAAACTCCACAGCATCTCAGAAAACGGGTCCTATTTTGGATACAAGCTTTAAAAGTAGCAATTTTTTTTTTTGCCTCATTCCTGATCTTAGATGAGAATGTTTTAAGCTTGTCATTATTGAGTGCGGGGCACGCTATGTGCTTGTTATATATGATCGTCTCCATTCCGGTGGCAATCATTATTTCTACACCTGCTTTCTTGAGAGTTCTCGCTCTGAAACGATGTTAAATGTGTCAAATGGTTTTGTGCATCTTCAGAGATGCTCACGTGCTGTCACATTTATGAATTTGCATGTGCTGAGCTATTCTTGTATCCAGGGAGACGTCCCATTTGAACGTGGTGCATGGTTTGTTTTTGATATTGGGGTAAATTCAGTCTGTTAGTATTTTGTTGAGAACTTTTCATTTATGTTCATTTGGGATAGTAGCTTGCTATTTTTTTTAAATAAAATATATGTCTGTGGCTTTAGAAAGGGAATAATGTTGTCTTCATAAAATAGGCTTTTAGATGTTTCAAAGTTTTTTTTTTTTTTCACTTTTTTGGGGAATAGTTCAAAATGTTTGGCATTAATTCTTTCTCTGCTTGTTAGAATTTAGCTGTGAAGCCACCTGGTCCTTGAGTGTGCCTCATTGGGAGGACCTCAACAACAGATTCAGCCAGCTGAATTACCTGTTTTGCATTTCAGTTTCTTCACTCTAGATAGGGGGCAGGAACCTAGTCACTTCCGAGTTACCTAATGTACTGGAGTATAACTGCACAGCAGTCTCGTACAAGCATCGTACTGACATGCTATCAGTTATAATAGCTCGATTATAGTTAGTGTAATTGAGTCATCTCTCACTCTTCCAGTAAAGCTCTGGAAAATATCTTTTCAAACAGTATCTCAGTTTTATTGATTTTTTTAAAAATGTGTTTCTAGGCTCTGTTTTATGTATTTATCGTTATTATTTCTCTTCTTCTAACTTTTGGCTTAACTGTTTTTATTTTGTTGTTTCCTTGAGTATGGACTTAGATTATTTACTCTTGATCTCTAGTTTTCCTCAATCCAAGTAGACACCACTGTAAACTTTCTACTTACCATAGCTCTTGCTGAATCTCACATGTTTTGGGTCTGTCATGCTTCCATTTTCTTTTGTCTTAATATACTTACATTTTCTCCTTTGGTTCCTTTTTTTTCCTTTATCTTATACCTTTGATTTATTCTCTGATAATTTTATAATGCATACAATGAAGCTTGACCCTATCCTTCTCGAACTCCCTCCCCCCCCACTCCTTTGAATACCGCTGAGCATACATTTCTCTCACCTTCATGTCCTGTCTTAAAAACAACAACGCAGAGCCTCACTAAGCAATTAGTGCTGTCTGCTGAAATATTGATTAATCCTGTTGGCTTGATTTTATGCAAGTTGTGTGCAGGTAACCATAGCTACATGAGACAAGAGTGTGTCATGTCCAGAAGGTAGCATTTCCCAGAAACGCTCCCCACCTTCTGGCTCTTACATTCTTTCCAGTCTCTCTTCCGTGATGTTCACTGATCCCCAGCAGGGTTGGCACAGGTGTCCCATTTAGGGCTGAGCACCTAGTAATCATAATTCTCTGGTTTTTGATCCTTTTTGAGTCTCTGCGTTCACGGTTGTCCACTTCAGAAAGAAGCTTCTCTAGCCAGGGTTGATAGCAGCACCGATCTATAGACATCAATAGGCATTCAGAGGGCAGAGTGGCCTGTTCAATAGATAAGACAACAGTAACAGGTTTCCTCGTAGGGATTATGCTCTCTGAAGTCAAGTTTACAGAACCACACAGGAATTTCCTCATGCATACTGAGCCTCGGGTCTGATCAGAATGCAAGGAACTATCCCTACAACCTCCATGCTAATCTTGCACCAAGAAGCACATCACTCCTGTTTGGTTGGTGTTATAGTTTCTAGGGTTTACCGCTAAGTAATACCGTTAAAGACTTTTCTCCCTGAGAGGCCTCCATGGCACCTTCCACCGTGATGAAAGCAAGCCATCGAAGAAGTTCCCGCTTGATTTCTGTTCTGTAACCAAAGTATGGTGTGTCTACAGCAACAGGGTTGCTTATGATGGACTTATGATGGACAGTCAAGTGGAAGGGTAATAGCATGTGTTGTTTGTGCAGCTTCTGGGACTTCCCAGACGAGGAACTCAGGGAGGTATCCCATGTCCTGCACTGAAATTTTCACTTATAACCCATGTCTTCTGGAGGAACCATAGCCTGTGCATACATGGATTAAAACCATCAATGATTAATTCCAAGATACCAATGCATCACGTCATTGTAAGGACAGAAATAAAGATACTTCTCCTTGGATAGTAACCAAGAGTGAGCCCAGTTTAGAAAGCTTTTACTTCATGTTCCCTGTGTCCTCTGTCTTCTTAACAAAGAGCTCACACTCTTTATTGAATTGTATAGAAAACATCACATAGGAAAGGAATGGGACACTTTATAGAAATCTTTACCACCCTTTTACAAGGGATTAAGTCATTGGCTCCAACTGACCACGACTGACTCAGAAAACAAAGAGTACTGCAAATACCATCATCATTTATCAACCAGTATAAAAATGTTGTGCTTAACATTTATGGTGGATATTCAGCTTAAAAGATTGCTTTCACCCTCTCTCTGTATTTGCTGCTTTCAACAGATGATACACATTCATTGTTCATGGTCAGGGGCATGGGAGGATACATAATGTAAGATTACATCTGTGCATTATTTCAGGTTGTAATAGTTGATTACATGGGATTACCCAAGGCAAGTAAGGCTGTTTGCTACTTTGTTCTCTTTTTTAAAAAATAAATTTAAAAAACAGGCAGAGTACACAGTAGGACAGCAGGTTTAAGTCTTATGTGACCTCAAAGTGTATTATTATCTCTGGATGTCAGGTCTAGCAAATGTTCCAGTCTTTTAGAATGCAAAAGATATTCTTTTCATATTGCACTGCCATACCCATGCCCAGGATACCTATGTTCCAATTCTTTTTTTATTAATTATATTTTAAAATTAACTTTAAAAAATGATGAGTTTATATAAGAGTGTTTTATTCATTAGTCACCTAACTTTTATCCCTCCTTGATTTTCTCTTTGGCCCACTGGTTTTTAACTAGCATGCTTAAGTTCCGTGCATTTATGACATTTGCAGAATTCTTCTGCTAATAATTTCTGCTTTTGTGCCACTGTGATCAGAAAAAAAAAAAAAAACAGTATTTGAAATGATTATAATTTTCTTGACCTTGGTAAGATTTATTTTGTGTCTCAATGTGTGATCCATCCTGGAGGGTGTGCTCTGTGTTTATGCAAAAGATGCATACACAACTGCTGTTGACGCAGTGTTCTGCATGTGTCTGTCTTTCTATTTTATACATAGTCTTACTGATTTCTTGACTTCCTGTCTGGTTGACCTATGCATTCTCTGGAGTGGGTTTTTTAAGTCCTTCACTGCTGTTTTCTGCTGCTTCTTTCTTTGGTTCTTAACAGAACTTGGATCAAGTATTTCCCTTGTGTATTTATGGCTCCGCCATTGGTTAGTAATCATTTTAATAAGTTGACACCTTCATGATCTTTGTCATTTTAATATAGCCTTTTTTTTTTTTTGCTCTGATGCAATTATTAATCGAACAGTTACTTAACTAAAAGTGGTCAAAAAAACATAAACAGATGGTTCTAAAAGGGAGACATAAAATGGCCGGGAGATATATAAAAAACAGTACATCACCTGTCATTATGCATATTACAATCAGTGAGCTATCACATCGGGTAGAAAACTTTCTCTTTTGTTAGGTATTTGCTTGGAACACTTTTTTCTATTCAGCATTTTTGTCTGTGTGTTCTCTAGACTAAAGGGAGAGGTTTGTAAGATGCATATTATCGGACTTAAAAAATATTCAGGAAGTACAGAGATGGCTCAGCAGTAGAAAGTACTTGCTGCTCTTCCAGAAAACCTGTGATTTAGTTCCCAGCCCCCACCCATGTTGAGTGGCTCACGATCAGTTGTAATTCCACAAGATCAGATGCCCACTTCTGGCCTTCTCAGGCACCGACTACATGTGACAAAACACATAAACACTCTCTCTCTCTCTCTCTCTCTCTCTCTCTCTCTCTCTCTCTCTCACACACACACACACACACACACACACACACACACACACACACAAATTAAAATTAAAATACACATTGAAAAAATAACTCCATTTAGTGCCCAGTCTTTAAACAAGTCTTTTAATCTTAACAGGCAATGACTTCCTTACAATTAGCTTGTAGTAACTGTTTGCTGGCTCTTCTACGGCGTCTTTATGCTTTTCTTGCTATCTTGCCATCTTCTCATGTGATTTGTTAAAAATTTGCAGTGATCTTTGCTTTCTTTTTCATCAACTTTTGTATATCAACTAGAGATTTTTTTTTTCTTTGTGGGTATGTTGAGAAACATCTTAGAGATATACTATTCAATTTAAGCTAATTATACTCTAAGCACATTAAAACCTGCACTCTATTACCTCTCATACACATACGGTTGGGGTCACACTTTACATATCTTCTGTTGTGTATCAATTCCTGCATGACTGTATCTATGATTATTTTTAATCTTTTCATCTTTTAACTTCTACATTCGAGTTAAGTAATTTGCACCATGAGAATATGAAAGTATTATGAACTTGATTATTATGACGGCTGGTGTTAATTGTCAACTTAACAGAATTTAGAATCACCTGGGAGAGGAGCCTCTGGGCATCACTGAAGGGGGATCATGTTGATTATGTTAATGGGTATGGGGAGACTCATCTTAACAGTGGGAAGGACCATTCCCTGGGCTGGGGATGCTGAACTGTCTAAAACCAAGAAAGCCAGCTGAGCACCCATAGCATCCATCTGATTCCTGATTGTGGGCGTCATGTGACCAGTTCCTGTGGCATTGCCTTCCCAGCCATGATGGACTGTAACCCTATAGTATTCACAAGATTGTTGCACGAGCAAACAATCCATCAACACTGTATAAGGGTTCCCCTTTCTCTATATTCTTGCTAGCATTTATTATTCCTGTCTTTTTGGTAATAACCATCCCAAAAATGATATCATATTTCAAAGTGACTTTAAAATACATTTCCAGTGAGGAGTCTAGTATAAACCATTTTTAGATAACTCTTGGCCATCTTTATATCTTCTTTTGAAAAGAAAATGACTGTTAAATCTTTGGCCAACTTTCCATTAGTTTTTTTTTTTCTTCTTGCTGTTGAATTTTAAAAGTGTCTTAATTAAAATTTAAGTGTTTAACTCTAAATCAGATATGTAACTTACAATTATTTTTCCGGGCTATGACTTACTTTTTTCATTTTTATTTTCTCATCTGCTTTCCAGAGATTTTGGTTGACATAGACACATTTACTCACTTTTATTTCTTTAGCTCAAGATTTCTGATATAATATCCCAGAAATCATTGATGAGACCAATGTCAACCAAGTCTTCTTTGCTTGCCCAGAAAAGTTGTGTGATTTGAGGCTTTATGCTTGAGTCTTTTATCTAATTTTAGTTAAATATTCTGTCCTTAAACTTTTGATTACCTCAAATGCCTTTCTCTTTCTCTAGTTTCCAAAAGGCAGCTTGGGTATAGTATTCTTATTTGATGTTTTACACACACACACACACACACACTCACACACACACACACACACACAGTACTTTGAATCTATCACTCACTTTTTGTTATGCATGAGTTGAGTTGATAATTTCAGTAATAACCTTCGTCATTCCTTGTATGCAACCAGTCTCATCGCTTGCTCCTTGGAAGATTCTCTAATGAGGTCTAAGGATTATCTCAATGCTGGCGGCTTTCGTAGCATGTGTATAAACCTGAATTCAATCTAAGTCTCTAACACTGGAACAAAGAAAAAAAGAATCTCTTTTTGTTTTTGACTTGACAATTTGACTACATTGTGCCTTGGAGTGTTTCCCTTTGGACTGTATTTCTTGAATTCCTTTGAGCTTCTCATGACCTGATGTCATTTTAGCCATTGCTTCCTTCAATAAGCTTTACACCCCATTCTCTCTTTCTTCTGGGACTTCCATAACTTACGTTTAGAATTTGATGATGTGCCAGGCGGTGGTGGCACACGCCTTTAATCCCAGCACTTAGGAGGCAGAGGCAGGTGGATTTCTGAGTTCGAGGCCAGCCTGGTCTACAGAGTAAGTTTCAGGACAGCCAGGGCTACACAGAAAAACCCTGTCTCAAAAAAAACAAACAAAAAAACAAACAAACAAAAAATATATATATAAAAAAACAAAAAGAATTTGATGATGTTCTTTTGGTTCCTTATAATTTCTTTGTCATTTAATCTTTTTGTTCTTCTAATGTAATGATTTCAAATCCCACCTCTGACTCAACTTACCAATTCTTCTTCATGATCAAATTTATTGCTTACATTATCTATTGAAATTTTTCCACTCTGTTACCGTATGCTTCAATTTTACAATTACCGTTTTGGTTCTCTTTGTGTCTTCTCTTTCTTTATGAAATGCCAGATTTTATTCCTGACTTGCTTACGGCTTCACGTGGCTGACTCTTTGTGTACCGCCGTGTCTCCTTAAGTTTCTTTAAAATGATCATTTCAAGTTATTTCTTAAGCACTATGTACCTCTCTGTTTCTTAGCGCTCGGTTCTGGAGTGTTATTCATTTCCTTTGTTGGCACCAAGTATCTGCAGTTTTTATTATGTCGTTCACATAGTTAGTTAGTGCTGGGTGTGGACTTTTTCAAATCTTTGAAGACCAGTAATAGCAGTTCATATATCTACCGTTAGACCCCCTACACTGGAGGAATTTCCTTAGGATTCTGGTGGTGTTGATGTGCACACAGATAATGTGGCTTAGCTCAAGTCTATGGTTTGTCCATGGTTAGTAGGAGTTTTTCTGGCCCCTAGGTAATTGTTGCTAACACCTTGGTCAGTGAAACTTGAACTGAGATGAAAATCTGTCTTAGAATCCCCAGATGGTATGCTGACCAACAGGTACAAGGCTGACTGTGGCTTCTCTAGGTCCCTGAGAGGACTTATACTGGATCACTGGGAGCAAATTTGACTCACTGCTAAGAAAAATACAATTTATTTTCCAAATTGGCCATGTCATCTTAAATTCCTATCACCAAAGCCTGAGAAATAGTTACTTTATATTGGCATCAATTCTTTCTATTGCCAGTTCCTCGCATCTAGTTTCATCTATTTGAATAAATATACAATATCTCTTTGTGGGTTCTTGTTGATTTTTAAAAAAAAAGTAAGTTTATAACGCATCTTTGCTGTCATTTGTTTCAATATTTTCTGACTTTATTGTGTTATTTGATTTTTTTGTAGCTGACCTGTTAAGAACGGAATATGAGTCTAGATGCCCTTCTTCTCACTACCTTAATGTGCTTCTAATGACAAAAATCTTTCAATTTCGATGAACTATAATTCTAAAAAAGTTTCAATTCATTTATACTTCTTTGTTCTAAGAAATATTTACTTGACTCAAGTTCACAAAGACAGTTGACCCATGTTTTTTTTTTTTTTTTTTTTTTATAGAAGTCTTATAGATTTTACGTTGAGGAATAAGATGAATTTGAAATCTTCATGTGCATACGAGGAGTGACTCGAGGCTTTCCCTAGCTTCGTTTTGTCATATGGCTGTCTAGCTGTTCCAGCAGTATTTGTCAAAAAGAATATCCTTGTCAAGTTCTGTTAAAAGACCAAAGGTATGACTGTAAAATGCTAAGAGTCAGCTTCACAAAAGACAGATTGTGTTCCAGAGGGGGGGGGGGAGAAGAGCATCACTCAGCACCAGAAAGCTGATGGGAAAGCGGGAGGCAGGGAAAACCATAAGACAACGCAAAGAAGAGCGGGACCATCCTGTAGTTCCAACCCCTACTCCTTAGGAGATTAGAAGAAGAAGACCAGACCACACCCACAGTTAAAGCCACACATCTCTAATGAAAATAGACAATCCTGGTCATGGAAGAATCCCACAGGGCTTGCAAGCCTTGAGTTCAGTCTATGGAGGGAATTAGTCAGACAATGCCTCCATTTGCACTGCAGACAATAAGGGAAGAGAAAGCCAGTGTGTCACTACCCATACCTCAGAAAAATATAACTAGATAGGACCTAGGTTGGCCCTGGGATTGGGAAGAGGAAAGCGGTCAGTGGCCCTGCCTTTGATGGAGAAGTGAAAGCCTGATCACCTAAGGATTACAACAGACACTGATATCCCAAGGTCGTAGCACGCAGACTGCTTGGTCCCTGGAGCTTCTCCATGCTACCTGTGGTTTGATATTGGGTACAACTGAGGACTCTGAGTCCGAAACTGACATGGACACTGATTTCTATAGCTTCCACCTTCCCGAAGAGTCATTTGCTGATGGACTGGCTCTGAAAACCCTGTGAGCATCAGGCAGAGTTCTCTGTTCTCTCTCCTCAGTGCAGACCTCTGTGGTCTCTTTGCTTCCCCAATGCTCAAACGTTAAGAGGAGACCTTAAATGAATACCAACCTCAGGCGCTCCAAGTAGAGGGTATCTGGAGTGAGTGGAACCTGCCAGGTCCCCAGGCCACAAAGCTCACTGGTGGCTGACAATGGCTCATGACATGTGAAAAGGGAAGACTACAGTGAATGAAAACAGAAAGATTAAGGGAGTGTTGTTACATTCAGGGAACAATAAAGAAAACCAAACCAGTATGATTGCAGCCTTCACAAACTCATCAGGCTTAGCCTAAGAAAACAGGAGGTAGGAGAGATGTTATTTAAAAAGAAAGCATTGAAACCCATTTTAATGAAAATGTAAAGAAAATCTCCTCAAATTGATGGAAAGATGGCAACAACCAGCCCCAGGATGCATCTGGAGCCCAAACTGACACAGGCTAAAGAGAGGTTCTCCACTTTATACTCTGGGTAAAGTGCTGAGACTACAGAGCAAATAGAAATAAAGCCCCAAGACTCATTCACAAAGGCAAACTCATCAGAGTAACCTCAGAGCTCCCCGAGGAAGCTCTAAAGGTTAGAAAAGTGTGTCATGATGCATTTCCATCCCCAGAAGCAAAGGACTGCGAGAGCCCTGACTGCTGGATCTGGTAAATTCATATATCAAAACTGATGAAGAAACAAAGACTTTCCAGCAGAAAAACAGACGAGGCAAGTCAAGGCAGGCTTGCAGGAAATGCTGAAAGCAATCTACATACTGACTAGGGAGAAAGGCGCAAATCTGTGAGTTTAGGGAAGCATGCATTGCATAAGGAATAAAGAAGCATAAAGGAACCAGCAAGCTGTAAAATCCCTAGGAAGAATAAGAGAGGAGGCAAAGAACAAATATATAAAGCAACTAGGAAAAATAAAAGATAAAAAACCCATGTCAACCTCTCAATAATTACCCTCAGTGTAAATGGTTTTAACTCTCCAATTAAGACATAAACTGCATTACAAGATAAGCCTCAATTTTTTTTTTTTTGTCTGCAACAAAATATCTTGATTGCAAAGAACCACACACTTTGGGAAAGTATGGAAAATGATATGCTAAGCTAGTGGAAATTAAAAACAGGGGTGGTTACATTCATATCTGACAAAGTAGACTTGAGGCCAAAATCAAGAAAAAGACATCTACTGTTCGTTAATGAAGAGAACAATTCACCTCACAGGCATGATGATGGTAAATGTGTATGCAACGTGTGTGCATGTGTTACACTAACAGGCAACATCAATAGCTCATTTTTATCAATAAATAGATAGCACAGGGGAAAAAAACCTAATTGAGTAAGCTGCAGCCTAAACTGAACTATAAATGATGTATAAACAGTGTCTATACATCTATAGAATTTTCCACACGGCCCTTGTAAAACACATTCTTCTCAATGGGCCTTGGAACCTGCTCAAAACCCTATCACATTTTAGATCGCAAAGCAAGTCTTAAAAAATAATAATAAAAAAAAATCTGAAGAAGTCATTAATCTTATGAGAACATGGAAATAATAATTTAAAAAGCTAAACATTAACTGCAAGGGAAGCTAAAGCTACAACACTAATACGGGAGACCTGACGAAAATATTCCCAAACGATCAAGCAAGTCACTGACAAAATGAGAGAGAGCGTTTTCAAATCCTTAGAATCGAATAAAAATAAAAACAGGGCGTACCGGGACTTTGGGGGTACACCCATGGAAGTTCACATAGGACATTAGACACAAACAAACTTCTTTAGGTGTGGTGGCTCAGACCTTTAATCCCAGTACTCTGGAGGTGGAGACAGGAGGATTTCCGTAAATTTAAGGCCAATCTGGTCTACATAGTGAGTTCCAGGATAGCCAAGGCTACAAGTGAGACCCTGTCTTAGAAAAACCAAAATTAAACAAACAACCTCTGCCCCCCACCCCCACCCCCCACAAGTTGAAACTCAAATAAATCACTTAGTCATGTATTTCATGATCTTGGAAAAGCCTAGCCCTGAGAGATGTAAAGAAAAAAAAAATGGAGAGAAGAAAAAGAACAGTGCAAATAATCAATGAAAAGAAGAATTGGTTCTTAGAATAGATGAAAAGATAGATGAACCCTCAGGCAAAGTGACCAAAAAGAAGAGAAGACCCGAAATGAAGCAACTTGTGATGAAAAAGAAGATATTACAGTGACCCTAACGAAATTCAGAGGATCATTATGGAATAATTTTGCCATTTAGAAAAAATGTAGACAAATTTCTTGACACATATGATCATCAACATTAAGTCAAGTGGATATATACAGTTTAAACAACTTACAATGAGTAACAATACTGACACGTTAATAAAGAAAGGCCCGACAAGGAGAGGCCCAGGACCAGGTTCATTGCTGAATGCTACCAGACCTTTGAAAACTAATTAACACCAATCCCTACTCAAACTATCCCACGAAATAGAAATGGGGGGAGATGCTACTAAACTTCTTAAACAAATCCAACATCCTGGTTCTAAACTAGATAACGACATGACAAAAATATAGGCCAGCTTTCCTGAAGAAAAAAAAAAGTGGCTCATATTTTCTTTATGAAGTGCTCACACGTTAAAAACAGCATCTATCCTGATCAAGTTGGTTTTATTCCTCCCAGGGAGGCAAGAATGGTTCAACACTTGCAAATCGGTAAACACACTACATCATGTGCACAGATTCAGGCACAGATATCGAATGGTCTTCTCAGACATGGGGAAAGTCTTGAACAAAGTCGCTATTCCTTCATGATTAAATCTCTGAAGAAACTAGCACAACTCGACAAAAAGCTGTATATAAGCCAAGAGTATGGCTCTGAAAATAAAAACACACTGTGTATCAGGACAACCCGAGTTTGGACCCCTAGAACACTTGTAAAGAGCTGGATGTGATAGCATGCACCTGTATTCCCAGCGCTCCCATGGCATGAAGGTAGACTGAGACAGGAGAACCATGGAGACTCAGGAATGCCAGCTAGCTAGCCTGGAGTATTTGACCAAATGGCAGACACAAGAGAACCCTGCCTCAAATTCAGGTAGAAAAGGAAAACCAACCCCCATAAAGTTATCACCTGATCTCCTCACACAAAATATATGCACACACACAAGAGAGAGAGAGAGAGAGAGAGAGAGAGAGAGAGAGAGAGAGAGAGAGAGAGAAACAGAGACAACAAAACAAAGCATGTGTGTGTCTTTTGAATTCATGGATGATAAAATTATAGCCAGCATTAGGTGAAATAGGAGGAAACTGCAAGCATTTCCTCTAAATCAGGAAGGAGAGGGCATATTTATTTACTCTCACCTTTTATTCAGTATCAATGCTTGAATGCTTTGCCAGAGCAACGAAGCAAGAGAAAAAAATAAAAGTGATACAAATACGAAAAGAAGTCAGACTATCTGAGATTCACGATCTGCCTGTTCAAAGACATTAAAGGCTTCTTGAGAAAATGCTTACGTTGGATAAACAGTATCGGCAAGAGTGGATGTAAGCATGATCTACCATATAAAAGCCAGTATGCTTTTTTTATTGGATATTATATTTACATTTCAGATTTTATCCCTTTACCCCATCCCCACCACCACCCAGGAACCCCCTATAGCCTCCCCCCTCCTGCTTCTGTGAGGATGTGCCCCCACCTACCCCCCAACTCCCACCTCCCCATCCTCACATTCCCCCCCGCCACTCGGTGTTCGGCCTTCATGGGACCAAGAATCTCCTCTCCCATCTATGCCCAACAAGG